>JADRCD010224851.1:22633-41271 GCA_019843815.1 Montemys delectorum | reverse complement strand
AAAAAAAATATGTGCTTAAAAAAAAAAAGACAGCTATGAGCAGGCAAAAATGATCTATAGCTTATAGGGTTTTTGTTTCTTTCTTGTGTTTGGGGACAAGATCACAGCCACCTGTTACCACATTCAGTTTATGCTGGGTAGGAGTCAAACCCAGAATCTAGTAAATGCTAGGCAGTACTCTACCAACTGAGCGATGGGCCCAGGCCCCTCTTTTTTCCTGGAAGGGTATTTATTTAAACTGTATTTATTTTTTATGTATATATGTGTTTTATGTACACAGTTGTGTATCACATGGATATCCAGTGCCCCAAGACGCCAAAAGAGAGAGACTGGTGCTACAAACAGTTGTGAGGTACCATATGGCTGCTGAACTGAACCTGGGTCCTTTCAAAGAACAGCCAATGCTCTGAACTGCTGAGCCATCTCTCCTACTCAATATTATTAGTTTTAAAAGTATATATATATACACATACATATATGGGTTTGCACACCCGTGCATGCAGTGCCCAATAAAAGCCAAAGAGGGCATCTGATCCCTGGGCTGGCATGGGTTATCAGCTACCTGATGTGGGTACTGGGAACTGAACTCAGGCAAAAGCAGCATATGCTTATAAGCACTAAGTCATCTCTCTAGCAACTTAAAATACATTTAAAGGTTTATTTATTTATATATTATTAAGAATTTTTAATGTTTTTAGTGTGTTTATTTTATGTACACTGTCGTTGTCTTCAGACACACCAGAAGAGGGCATCAGATTCTGTTACAGATGGTTGTGAGCCACCATGTTGTTGCTAGGAATTGAACTCAGGACCTCTGGAAGAGTAGTCAGTGCTCTTAACTGCTGAGCCGTCTCCCCAGCCCAAGAATTTTTTTAAATGTATGTGTTTACACTATCTTCAGACACTTAAGAAGATGGCATCAGATCCCATTACAGATGGCTGTGAGCCATCATGTGGTTGCTGGGAATTGAACTCAGGACCCCTGAAAGAGCACTCAGTGCTATTAACCACTGAGCCATTTCTCCAGCCCTAAAATACATTTAAAAAAAGATTTATTTATTTATTTATTATATGTAAGTACACTGTAGCTGTCTTCAGACACTTTTTCTTCTCTCTCTGGCCCTGCTCGCTCTGTCCCAAAGATTTCTTTATTTATTATCTGTAAGTATACTGTAATTGTCTTCAAACACCCAGAAGAGGGCGTCAGATCTCATTATGGATGGTTGTGAGCCACCATGTGGTTGCTGGGATTTGAACTCAGGACTTTCAGAAGAGCAATATAAGTGCTCTTAACTGTTGAGCCATCTCTCCAGCCCCCTAAAATACATTTTTAATCATAGATTTTTATTTTAAAATTTATATCAATGAAAGTTTTGCCTTTATGTATATCTGTGTATCAGGTGGGTGCCTGGTGCCTATAGAGGTTTGTAGTGATTAAAATGTATATTAATAAAGGGCTGGAGAGATGGCTCAGTGGTTAGGAGCACTGGTTGCTCTTGCAGAGGACTTGGGTTCAATTTGCAGAGCCAGCATGGTGGCTTACAACCTTCTGTAACATCACAGGCTTGCATGTGGCAGTGGTGGTGTATAGACATACGTGAAAGAAAAACATCCATACACAGAAAACTTTTCAAAACATTTAAAGAAATCAAAACAATAGCTGCTTTGGAGATATGGATTTTTTTTCAGGGCTGTAATTGTTGAACCTGAGGCTTCACACAAGCTGAGCAAGCCCTCTACATTAAGCCACATTCCAACCATTTTCTTATTCTCTTAGAGACAGGGTCTCACTATGTTGCCCAGGCTCACCTTGAATTACCCTGAACTTGGGATCCTGCCCCAAACCCCTGAGTAGGTGGGGTTCCTATATATACAAAGACGAAGGTGGGGTTCCTATAAAGACAAAACTCTCATGCACATACATTTTAAAATAACAATCTATGATTAAAAATGTACTTTAGGGCTGGAGAGATAGCTCAGCAGCTAAGAGTACTGACTGCTCTTCCAGAGGTCCTGAGTTCAATTCCAAGCACCACATGGTGGCTCACCATCATCTGTAATGGGATCTGATGCCCTCTTCTGGAGTGTCTGCAGACAGCGACAGTGCACCTACACATGTCTTCAGTGATGGTTGTATACAGGTGTTACAGTTTCATTGGTCTGTATCTTTAAATGTTTTACCAGGTTCTGCACATAAGTTGAACCTCAGTAAAGAGCTACCACTGAGCTACCTCCCATGTGTTCTGTCTATTTGTTTGTTTGTTTTTGTTTTTGTTTTTGAGACAGGGTCTTTCTATGTAGCTCCAGGCTGAACTTAAACCCTACCTCAGTCTCTGAACACTGAGATTACTGGAGTTTGTCATCATCCCTGCAATATGGTCATTTTAGTATATTCCTACATCTAAAGAAAGGTGGTCTAGGCATGTAATATAGCACTTAGTAGGCAATAAGAAGAGATACTGCTGAATATTCTCCAAATCTGGTAAAAATTCTGAGTTCATAGAAAAAAGAAATATAGCAGTGCATATAATAAATAGAAAAAGGATCATTATCTAAGTACTACACAAGAAAAAAAAACCAATGCTATTTTAAAAGCAGGGAATAATAACAGATCATCCACAGAAATCATCAGATCAGATTGGACTGACAGATTGCTTTACAACTGATGTACAATGCACCTACTACATGCCTACACTGTTCTGGGACTCAAAACACTAAGATGAGGAAGGCAGGCCCGTTTCCTACCCTGCAGAGCCCACAGTGTAACAAGTGTGACAGATGTGGAGGGAACAATTAACAGCGTGTCTAGTTGGCAGATAAGAGAAGCCGTAAGAAATCATACCGGTAGAATTGCAGTGTGATTTTCCCATCAATGCTTGGAGCATCCATGCGTTTCCCAATAAACAGAGGCAAAAGAATGGCAGCTGTTATGTTCATGCATGTATTCTTCCTCGGACAGGAGGCAGATTCGATATTTTAGCCTTGAAGCTTTCTCTCTGGGACCCCAGAATAAAAGGGAAAAAGAATGACTCTCCTCGAAGCATTCTTCAGGATCCCAGCTGTACGCCAAATGCAGTGGCTTACACCTTTCATCCCGGAACTAGGGAGGCAAAAGCAGGCGAGTTCGAGTATGGGCTGCATAGCCTCAAAGAAGTGGATTTGGGGTTGGAGAGATGGCTCAGTACTTAAGGACATTCGCTGCCAGGGGATCCAGCACTCTCTTCTGGCCTCTGTGGGCACCAATACATCCATGCAGGCACACAGACAGGCTACTGGGGGGGCGGGTGAGTTATAGAAATGCCTCCCTTCTTAACTGTCTAGGACCAGAGCTGATGTCGGTAACAGCACCTGGCTCCATCCCAAAGCTTCCTGTGCCTTTTAGCTTCCCTTCAGGGACACAAAATGCCTGTTAGAGCCTTTCTCCTAAAGGCAGTGTCTATGTCCTGATAAACCTGGGCGGAGGACTTACAAGATGTTACTATTTCAGTGAAGGATTTGGGGAAGAACAGCTTACGGGACAGGCTCCGGAGGGAGAGATCTACGGAGAGTAGGGAAGACTGCCAAGACTGTCAAGAAAGGCAAGCGGAAGGAAGGTTAACCACGGCCTAGAGGCTCACCTGTCCTACAAGTGGGAGGAGCTCGACCTGGGCGTCCACCACAAAGTGCCACCAGGGAATTGGTCCTGGATCATTCAGGGCCAGCTTCCAGGACCCGCCCTCCACAGCCTGGGGTCCCCGCCCTTCTTAGGATTTAATGCCCGCCACTTGGGCGGTCCCCTCACAGCTGCCTCTTCCGCTTTCGCCAGGTGAGAGTCCACACCTAGCAGGGGCGCCCCGGGTTGGGACCAGCGGGCTCCCTTTGGGGTGCGTCGCTGGATCCCTTTTCCCGGATCCTTCCCTTCCCTCTCAAGATTTCTTCTTGGCTGCTCCCCCCCCCCCCCCCCCGCTCCTCCCTTCCTATCTATGGTGCAACGCAGGGCCTTTCTGGGCTTGAACTTTCTTCTGCTCTCAGTTCTCAGGCCGCCTGGGGTGGCCAGCTCTCCGCGGCTCCCACCTCCACCTCCCACTTTCGACCTCCGATCTAGGACTTCCTCGTGGTTCAACTACAGAGGGACAGGTGTGTAAAAGAGTCTTTGGGCAGGCAGCCCGACCCAGAGGCCTAGAGCCTTATTTAATAATGGTTGGTGGAACTGTTTGGTAGCCAACTTAGGCTGAATGACGAAGGAGAACACCTGGGCTCTGTCCCTGGAACCGAGCTCAGGTGGGTGTGGAAGGACCACACACCTAACAATCTAGGTGGCTTTGCAAACGGTATCTAAGTTTGGCTCCCACCTTAGCCTTCGCTTAACAGCCCAGCACAGATTCCTATTTAATTTTCAATGTTGCTGCCTCGGGTGTTTAAGAAGCCATGACCACGGGCATTACTGGGGGGAGGTGGCCGTATGTCCTCATTGTGTGTTGCTGTTTATGAGATCCTTGGTGTTTCAGATGTGTGGTGATAGATCTAGGTATACATCTAGGTATCTTTGATTTGTGGAGGCAGAGAAGCTTTGTGTCTCAAGTGCACCTGTGTGAGGGCGTGTTGCAGTACGACAGTGTATAGGAATATCCTGGACTTGAGGCGACATGTATGCGATTGTCTCAGGCATGTTTTGTAGCATATCTGTAGCTCTCTCTCTCTCTCTCTCTCTCTCTCTCTCTCTCTCTCTCTCTCTCTCTCTCTTTCTGTGTGTGTGTGTGAGAGAGAGAGGGGGGTAGGGGTAGTAGTGGGTAGGAGGGAGCACATCTCATACACCTATGTTCCTGAGGTATGATGTTAGCATATCAGGGCATCTCTAGTTTGTATATGGTAGGCAAAATGTCTCATATATGAAGAGGGGAGATATCTTGGTTGTATATAAGTGAATGTGTGCAATGGTGTAGCTGGGAACTCAATGGGCACAGTATTAAGTGTCTGGAGTTCAAGGGCAATAAGCCACAATATTAAAGCAGTGACTCTCAACCTTTGGGTCGTGACCCCCTCGACAAACCTGTGTTTCCAAAAAAATTTACATTATGATTCTTTTTTGTTTGTTTGTTTTGGTGTTTGGTTTTTTTTTGTTTGTTTGTTTTTGTTTTCTGATACAAGGTTTCTCTGTGTAGCCCTGGCTGTCCTGGAACTCACTCTGTAGACCAGGCTGGCCTCGAACTCAGAAATCTGCCTGCCTCTGCCTCCCAAGTGCTGGGATGAAAGGCTACATTATGACTCTTAACTAACAGAATTACAGCTACGAAGTAGCAATGAAAATAATTTTAGGGTCACCACAACATGAAGAACTATATTAAAGGTCACAGCATTAGGAAGGTTGAGAACCAATGTTCTAAAGTTAGGACATAGCTGGATAAATAGACTGGGCAAGCAGTATTCTGAAATCTCAAGTATATGGGAAGCAGATTTCTCAGTCTTGGGGATGGGAGGAGGCTACCGGAGGTATGCATGTATGTGCCCAGCTTAGTTCCTCACTGTCTCATCTCTGCCTCTCCTTGTATACCTGGGTGTTTCTTGCTGTGTTAAGGGTGGCAGTTGAGCCTCTGTCTTTGGTACCTACCCTAGGCTATCCATTTAAAGCAGACTACCATCCTCCTGAGAGGTCTAACCCCAGATATGCTGCCTGAAGCCAGTTCCCTGTGGCTCCTTCGGCTGCTCCGGGATGTCCAGCTGGCCCAGTTTTACCGGCCCATCCTTGAGGAACTCAACGTCACTCGGCCAGAGCATTTTGACTTTGTAAGGCCTGAGGATCTGGACAACATAGGCATGGGCAGGCCTGGTGAGGAACCCCTGCCTTACGGCCCCATAGCTTCCCCGGCCTGCCACATGCTGGTCCTGCTCCCCCATACTTCGGGCTTGACCATGGATTCTCTGTCCTCACACTACCCCCGCTCTACCCTCACCCTCTAACTCTGGCCTTCCCCAGCCCAGCGCCGACTTACTGAAGCCTTGAAGAGGTACCGGTCCGGGGTCAAGTCCAAGAACTGGGTGTACAAGGTATGTGCTGTGGTGGTCGTCGAGGGCTTGCGAAGAGTGGCCTTTGAGGGATGACAGGTTGGGGCTGAGTGCCTGCGAGGGTTGATCAGGGTTTCCTACACCTGGATTCCTACTCCTATTTCAGATACTTGGGGGCTTCGCTCCTGATCCGAAGGAGAGCCCTCCACACTCGGACAGTCACCCGTGCTTCCATGAGCCGGAGGGGGGACTCAAGTGTCTGATTCCAGAGGGTGCCGTGTGCAGAGGGGAGCTGTTGGGTTCAGGCTGCTTTGGTGTTGTACATCGAGGGCTATGGACCCTACCCAGTGGCCAAAGCGTGAGTGTCTAAGGGGCTTCCTTCCTTTCTTCACTTTATATTCCAATCGCATCCGACCCCCACCCCCACCCCACCCCCGTTCCCAGTTCTACCCTCAAGAGGCTTACTTAATCTAAGGTCCCTAAGCTCTCTTTATCCTTTATACCCTCCGTACTGGCCGTGGTCAATTACTCTGGGTGCTTCCCCCCACCTCCAGATCCCAGTGGCTGTCAAGTCCCTCCGTGTGGGTCCCGAGGGTCCAATGGGCACGGAACTGGGAGACTTCCTGCGGGAGGTCTCTGTCATGATGAAGCTAGAGCACCCACATGTGCTACGCCTGCATGGCCTCGTACTGGGCCAGCCTCTACAGATGGTGAGTCTGCAAGAACACCGCTTTCCTCATAGCCCTAGGCTTGCTGTGCGGCAAGAAATACCAGTGGGGCCAGACTTTGGCTTACATGGCTCTCTGTACCTGCAGGTGATGGAACTTGCACCACTGGGCTCCCTGCATGCGCGCCTGACTGCCCCAGCACCGACGCCCCCACTGCCTGTGGCCCTACTGTGCCTTTTTCTGCGTCAGTTGGCAGGAGCCATGGCGTACTTGGGGTCCTGTGGGTTAGTGCACCGGGATCTCGCCACTCGCAACCTGCTGCTGGCCTCACCTCGAATGATCAAGGTGGCGGATTTTGGACTGGTGCGGCCACTGGGCGGCGCCCGGGGTCGCTACGTCATGGGCGGGCCCCGTCCCATCCCCTATGCCTGGTGAGGGGGGTATTCTAATGGTCCGGTTTGAGGCTGGGCTGGGAATTCAGAGCTGAGCAGGGCTAGAGAGTAGCAACCAGCTTGGAACTCGAGGGGGTGGGACGGTTGGGGTGTTGGGGAAAGGGAGTGGTTGTTACTCTTCTACAGGAAGCAGGACAGAGAGGCACAGAAAGGTTTTTTGAGGCTAATGGAGGGGGGCGGGATCGAGGGAGTGGGTGCACAGTGGAAGGAAGGTAAGCTGGGCATAGACCTAGCCACTTTTAACTTCCATTTTCCTCAGGTGTGCCCCAGAGAGCCTACGCCAGGGAGCCTTCTCGTCTGCCTCTGACGTGTGGATGTTTGGCGTGACACTCTGGGAAATGTTTTCTGGAGGCGAGGAACCCTGGGCAGGTGTTCCACCGTATCTCATCCTACAACGGCTGGAGAAGGACCGAGCCAGGCTGCCAAAGCCTCCCCTCTGTTCCAAGGCCCTTTACTCCCTTGCCTTGCGTTGCTGGGCCCCTCACCCAGCAGATCGGCCTAGCTTTTCCAACCTGGAAGGGCTGCTTCAAGAGGTGAGAATCCCCAACTCTCCAGATACACATAGCTTTTCTTCCCTTTATTCTCTCACCCAGAGTTCCATGCATAAAACAAATATGTCTTGATGCCTGGGCTGGAATCTGGAACTCGATCAGAACCAGGTTCAGTCACTTCCTACAGGAAATGCAGAGCCCTTGAGGCAGCAGCTAAGACCTGCAAAGATGTAGCTGGAAGAGGTGGTATTTGCTTCTGGGCCACAAAAGAAGCACAGAAAAGAGAGTAGTGGGTTTTCACCGGTGCCTGACAAGAAAAATTAAATAGATAAATAAAAGAAAGAAGCCGGGCAGTGGTGGCGCAGGCCTTTAATCCCAGCACTTGGGAAGCAGAGGCAGGCGGATTTCTGAGTTCGAGGCCAGCCTGGTCTACAGAGTGAGTTCCAGGACAGCCAGGGCTATACAGAGAAACCCTGTCTCAAAAAAACCCAATAAATAAATAAATAAATAAATAAATAAATAAATAATAGATTCTGCATGGGAGGGCAAGGGGGAAGCTATAGGGCTGCAGATGTGAACAGAACTCTGTCAAGGAGAGCTTAGAACACTTGACCAGTGTGATGGACTGTGAAGAGCCGCACAGGTGTCCTCCGCCACTCATTTTGTCCTTGTTTAACAGTTCCAGGAGGTAATTACTCATAATCTCTACTTAACAGATGGGGCACCTCAGCCACTGATAGGTCAGTGACTTATCTAAAGTCACCGAGTCAGTGGAGGTGTGGAGAGCAGCACCACCCACGCGACTTCAGAGCTGGGCCCTACCTAACTCAGTCTATCTACTGTTACAGCACTTTGGTCTTCACTCCAAGGGCCCTTGGGAGCTGCGGAAGGCTATGGGTCAGAGTAGTTGTTTCAGTCTAGCTGGGTTTGAGAGCAGTAAGGTGGCTAATACAGACAGCGGCTGGGAGGCGGGAGCAGGAGAAAGAGCTCCAGATCAGAGGTGAGGCCCTGGGCCTGCCCCTGAGGTGTGTGAGAGGCAGATCTGGTAGGCTTGGTGTGGAATAGAGTGAGCAGGATGCTTCTCACTTGGTCGCCCTAAACAGAGACTAGATTCTCCTTTGTGGTTTCTTGCATCCCATGTCCAGCATGGCATGGAGTCCGGGTCAGCAACACCACCCCGCTTTGGGCTGCCATGGGGAGGGAGGACTGGGCACGTGGAGGACATACATGGTGTCTATTTGTTTGCTATGGAGGAAGGTCCTTTCTTATTACCCTTATGACTTAGGTGAAAAGCCCAGCCACCCTTTCTTCTGTCTCCACAGGCCTGGCTTTCTGAGGGGCGCTGTGTGAGGGATGTCACAGAGCCAGGTGCTTTGCGGATGGAGACTGGTGACCCCATCACTATCATTGAGGGCAGGTGACAATCTTATTCCCCTAAGCATTCCCAAGGGAGGTGTTCTCCCAGCCTTCAGGACTCCCGGTCCCTATGTTTTTCTCCAGTTCCTTGAATGTTGTTCTTGTGGGTCTTTTCGTTTTCCCGCTGCGCCCTGCACCCCAGCTCAGCCCCACCCTCCCTGCTGGAGCCCTGCCTGGCCCACAGTGCCCTTTTTGTGTTGGAGAGAAAAAGGCTTCCCTTCCTCCAGGCAGATGTGGCCACAAGACACACAGCTTGATGAGCTGAATGTGGCCCGGGACCAGCTGCCATTTTCCCTGACCCCATTTCCTTCACCAGCTCCTCTTCCCACAGCCCGGACACCACAACCTGGAAGGGCCAGAACAGTCGCACCCTCAAAGTGGGCAACTTTCCGGCTTCTGCAGTGACACTAGCAGACTTGGGGGGTTCACCAGTCACCCATCCAGCCCACAGAGGTTCCCCTGCCCGTGGAGAGAAATGCAGAGGGGGCACAGATGGGTAAGGCCATGAAAGGGTGTGGGGCAGAGTTGGGTTGGCGGGGGCTGGCCAACTAGCATAACTTCTCTGGAATAAAACTTGGGAACAGGATGGGAGGAGTGAGGATGGACTGGCCCCCAGCTGGAGCTTCTCCTGTGGGTCATGTGTGAGACCCATATTTTTTGGAAGGAGGCCATGATGTGGATGAATTGTGGAGAATGAACTAGACTGCTCTCTCACAGGGACAGGGAGAAGGCAACATTACAAGATCTACCCCCAGCAGGGAGCCACAGAAGGAAGGTGCCCCTGCAGAGGATGAGAGGTGGGTATGGCGGGACCCAGGATCTCAAGAACAACTTTCCAATTTCCCTTACCAACTCTGAATCCGTACCTTTGCATATGTGAGTTCCTTCCTCCAAACACCATCTTTGGACAGATTATTTGTTCTGGCCTTTTGAGACATGGTTTCTCTGTGTAGCCCTGTCTGTCCTAAACTCATTATCTTTTTTTTTTTTGGTTTTTCGAGACAGAGTTTCTCTGTATAGCTCTGGCTGTCCTGGAGCTCATAGGCTGGCCTCGAACTCAGAAATTCGCCTGCCTCTGCCTCCCAAGGGCTGGGATTAAAGACGTGCGCCACCACTGCCCAGCCCTAAACTCATTCTTATAGTCCAGGGTAGACTTGAACTCAGAGATCTGCCTACCTCTGCCTCCCAAGTGATGGGATTAAAGGCGGTGCTATCTCCTCCTGGCACCCTTTGAGATATTAAGATTAGAGGTACTCCTGATTTTCCCACTGGACAGCATCTCCTGGCTTTGGCCCTCATACAGTTCTTTGAGCCCCTAGCTGTCTTGATTCCATTTGCATACCTTCTTTCTGGCCACCTAACATACAGACACCTGAGGACTAGACCAGCTAGCTTACCTAAATATCCTTGCAAAAAATGACATAGCTCAGTGCAGATTGTCAAGAGAGCAAGAAGATGGGCCTCCTCTTATGTCATTTCTTTCTCAACTCTGAAGGCATTTCCAAGAGTCTGGAGTCAGTTCTATCCCTGGGCCCTAGACCTACAGGAGGTGGTTCAAGCCCTCCCGAACTTCGACGTACAAGAGTAATGTCCCAGGGACTCCCAGACCTACCTCCACGCCCACCAGACCTGCCTCCACGCCCACCTATTATCTGCAGCTCTTCTCAGCCCATCCAACCCCACAGAGCCCGGCCCAAAAGAGAATCCTCACATAATCACCGAACTGGAGCCAGCAAAGCCACTGTCCTCTCTGGAAGCCCTTTGTCAGACCCTGAGTGGCAGAGGAAGATTGTAGAGGTGAGGGCTCACTCAAATGACTTGAAGATCAAAGGGCATGTAGGTTGGGACAAGGGCTAAACAAAGATTTGTCCCCCACAGGTAGAGCTGAGTGTGCATGGTGTCACCTACCAGGAGTGCCAAGTGGCACTTAGAACCACTGGGGGAGATGTGGCTTCTGCAATCCGGAACCTCAAGGTAAAATTAGCCCCTTCTGCAGGTTTCCCAGTCACCTGCTTGGCCCACTAGTGGTCAGCTACCCTACTTCCTGCTCACACAGGTAGACCAGCTCTTCCACCTCAGTAACCGGTCCAGAGCGGACTGCCGTCGCATCCTGGAGCATCACCACTGGGACCTGTCAGCAGCCAGTCGCTACATCCTAGCCCGGTCCTGAACTCTGCATCCTTGGGGTTGGATACCAGCACGGAATACCTGGTCCACTTAGGGCTTGGCCTTATGGGACTAAACAGAACACAAGGTCTTGACAGAGGCACGCTAAGGGAGATTTACCTGCTGTGAGGAGCTATAGGAAGTGTGTAGGGTACCTGGGGTCAGGCACCCGTTAGTGCTTATCTCCGTGCCCTGTCCCTTCGTTTCTGAATAGACCAAGATGGATCAAGTCCACTCTGCCTACAACATTCCCAAATGAACAAGACTTGAAAGAGAAAGCTTCGGAGGAAGCCTCTACTCACTACAGACAAGGATCGAGTAGCAATACCTGCAACTGTCAGAACTGTCATTAGCTACCTCCCTAGACTCTCTGGGGCACCCAACTTAGATATTGACTTGGGGGCTGTGGCACAAACTGCTTTGGTTTGGTCCAGGAATCACCATGGGTGATGAAAACTAACTTTTTAGACTCAAGGCCTTTTTTTTTTCTTTAATCCAAACAGTATAGATTATATACGCTGGCCGACTCTAGCCCAGCAGGCGCCGCTCCCTTTGTGTTATCCCGTATCTACCCTCTCCCATCACATCCGCCTTCTACTGTTTAAAAAGTTGCAAAGTTTATATGAGTACAATATACAAAGACATGGCCTCCTTCCTACAGTAGGGGAAGGAAGGGGTTAATGGTTAAATAAGGCACAGGAAGCTGCAGAAAGCACCAGCAGAGCCCAGGGGGTGAGGGAGTTGGCACTGGGTCCCAACCTCTACAGCTATTAGCAAGGAGGCAGGGATCCCCCCTCGAGTGCCACAGTCTGAAGCTAAACTAATTGGCTAAAGTGCTATAAAGGGGGGGGGGTGTCTGCCATCTTTGGTGCTGCTTGCCTTTTACCCACAAGCCCTGGGGTATAACTGGAGTCCTGGATTCCAGATCCCCCCTCCTGTGCAGAGGCCCTGGAGGAAGGCTGGAAGGAGCGAGCAGGGAAGTTTAAAAGCTAATGTGTGCACAGGGACTGCTCTGAGATGGTAAACACAAGGAGGTCTCACACATGCTCCTCTGCAGGGTCACAGGTGAAGGAGGGAAGGGATGGGACACAATGGCTCCCAACCACTCAGCCACCCTGCAGGTTCGCTGCAGTGTATGCCAAGGAAAGGGCTGCTTCAGGAGGGAAAGTCCAGGGCAGGTGACCATCTTAAGTTCTGGTTGAGGGGATGGTCTCCTCATCCTGAGGTGGCTTCTAACTGGTGATGGCCGAGGGTCCTGTGCCTCCTCGCTTCTCGAAGAACATATAATCCTAAGGAAAGGTCACTGTCAATGGGAGATCTGGATGGGTCTGTGTTGACCAGCTATTATAACTTAGCTCTGGATCTGCAACCCACCATACATGCCCCTGAGTAAGGTTCCAGAAACTAAACAGTGCGTCTAATAACAGGAAGGGAAGGGCAGAGGTAGGTGGCCAACTCACGATGAGGAACGTGGCTCCCAGCAGCACTGCCTTCACTCTCACATCTAGATCTACTGGGAACTGGAGGCCAAAGTCATCGGCATCTGTGAGGGCTTCTCGGAGCAGCCCTCCCCACTGCTTACTGATGCGGCCCACACTTCTCGATTCGTCCTTGGTCTTCACCTGGTGGAAGAAAAGACCCAGCTGGGGAAGACGCTGCCAATCTCACTTGCCTCCTGTCCCATTCTACAGGTCCACGTAGGGGTTGTGTAGACTATGCTCAGGGACTCTTTGCAATAGCACTGGGTTTCTGTATGACAGTAGGGGGAAACTGAGATACCCTGGGTTACACAAGTGCACGGTGAAGATGAGGATATAGATTCAGATCTGCTGCCCCTCAAAGACCATGCGTAACATAACTGCATTTCAGTGATGAATGAGTAGTTGCTAAGCTTGCTTTGCTCATCAGCATTCCTGACACCCATGGTTGGTGTCCTATGCAAAGCCTATGCCTGATACAGAAGAGCCTAGCTGAGAAGGCCAAGGGAGGTACCACAAATCCTCCCTTTCTGGCATTGTGGATGAGCCTCATCTAGAGCTTATCTAATCCTAGCTGAGGGGCAAACAGGCAGCCTCCGGGGACCGTGGTTCTCATCGGCCCCTCAGAGCCCCTCAAGCCCGGCAAGAACAAGGCATGTGAAACTAAGTGGTACCTCAGTGACTTCCTGGTCCAGTGACTAGAACTGAAGTAATTTCCTTCTACATCCTGTTCATCCTCTTCCTGCCCCATCCCGCAGCGGCAGGGAACTTCCTGCAGCCTAGTCCCAGCCTCTGCAAACTCTACTGTGGCCAACTCTCAAGTCCTGAGAGTGTGGCTCACGTATGGACCATTCAAGATTGTGTTAACGGGACCCTGACTCCCTGAGAACCCCATAGCACACACATTCCCATCGGAGATCGCACAATTATCTTCTCTCCAACTGGTTCTCAGCACGGAAACCGCCTCTGACGACCAAGGTGACTCACTTTTTTAAAGGCAACCTTAGATGAAAAGTCCCTCTACTGGATGAAACCTGTTGTTTCTCCCTTATCAGAATTGGGAATCATCCCTTTAAAGAACTCAAGAGTCCGAGCAGTGGCACTGACTTCTAAGAACCACAGTCTCCCAAGCACCATGCTGCAATTCTCGACTCCTGGGCTCCTCTGGCTCTGGGTTGGTGAGAGGAGGCCTCCGTGAGAAGGACATCATCTAGACTTCGGGTTAGATGGGACTTCTAGGTTTGCAGGACAAGCCAAGGGTTAAATTATGAAAGGGTCTATGCTTACAGATAGGCACAGGGGCTACCTGGGTCCAGCCCACGGCAAACTTACACAGTGAAAGACTGGGAGATAACAGTCCTCCACTTTAGATTCAGGCTGGCCTCAGATGCTCCCCTAAACCCCTACAGGGCTGTAGGAAACAGACACTTTGGTTTCAGACAGGATCTTTCCATATAGTCCTCACTGTCCTGGAATTCACTATATAGATCAGGCTGGCCTCAAACTCAGAAAGAGATCTGCCTGCCTGCCTTTGCCTCCTGAGTACTGGGATCAAAGGTGTGCTTTTACAGGACCACATTTTTGAGTGGAAGAAAACTCCAAGTTCAGGAGGGGGTCACAATGAATTGGGAATGATAAGATTAAGGGTCTTGACCTTAAGCCGTCCATTAGCATGGAAGGTACTGCCTTGGTTTTTTGTTTTTTTAATTACACTGACTGATTGAATGACTGATTGGTTGATTGATTGATTGTGTGCACCATGGCATGTGTGTGTGGAAAGGACAGTTTGCGGGGATTGTCTTCTTCTACAATTTGGGACTCATGGCTAGAGCCCAGGTTGTCAAACTTGGTGGCAAGTACCTTCACCCTCTGAGCCTTCTCATCGACCCCCATCTTGGTTTGTGAAGAATCTTGAAATCACTCCCTCCCCCCAGTCTATAATACCTCAAAGTTGGTGTCTGTACCACAGCCACAAGTCCAGCAAGGCCCTACAACTCGTAGAACAGGTTGGCGATCAGCATCCAGGATGGAAAACTTAGGAAGGCAGGGATGCCAGGTCTGTAGCACATGGCCAATGGTGGTGCCAGGTGGTGCCTGGACTTCCATCTGGAAAGGGAAGCAGACAGGATTACTGTCAAGCCAGGCTACCTTGGCCAGTGTTCCTCACTGGTGCCAGCTGTCTTCTGACACCTTCAACCGAACCATCCCCACTCCTAGTAAAGCCACAACTCTTTCTGCACTGCTTACCACACTGCCCACCAACGGCCACAAAACCTGCCATGCCCACCTCCTGAAGACCACAGGGACAGCAGCTGCAGCCACAGTGAAGTGGGCGGAGGAGGCGGAGCACCTCTCGGTCTCCAGGGTCCGCAAGGCGGATACGAAGTGGTCGGCGGGCACCACAGCACAGGCGGGCACAACAGTTGCTCTCTTCAGCTGCCTGACCCAGTTGCTGTCCGGTTCCGGAGCGAAGTTCATACCTATTACAGGTCTCCCAGCCTAGGAACGCTGTGAAGAGTAACATGCTGTGAGGCTCAGGGGCCTCACCACTGTCACAAACATCATGAAGCCCAACTTGTTCCATTTCCTACTCACTTTCCACTCGTTCAGCCTTCTGATGAATCAAGATTTGATCAATCTGTCAAGAGTTAAGAGCAGCGTTGACCTTATCCGTCACCTCGAACATCGGTCTTCCTCCCAGCCCATCCTCTCTCACTCACCTGCACTAGGAATTCGAGGCCAGAAGGCACCCCTGGCAATGGCACGAAGGGAGCAGGAGGCCCTGGAGCCACCGGACCCGGCGAGGGGAAGAGAGCGAAGCCGGGAGCAGGGGCAGGCACCTGGGGGGCCACTGGAGCCTGTCCCGGTCCAGGATGTAGCGCCGCTGGCTCTGGATACCCAGCAGGCACGGGGTACGGAGGTGGGGGCGAAGGGGCATAGCCTTTGGGGGGCAAGTAGCCTGTAGGGAAGCAGGGGTAGATTATAAGTTATCTGTGGCCTCATCCTCTTCTTTCTCAGCCCAAGGACCAGGAGCACCCGCGGAAAACGTAAGAAGAGGCAGAGAATGATGGGGCGGGGGGCAGGGCGGTGGCTCCTCAGGAGGAAGGGAGGGCCCCACGCAGCCAGTCTGAGCACATTCCTGGAGAATGTGTTCGACACCCGGCACCCAAGTTCGTGAGGGGGAGGAATAATGGAGACCCCAACCTAGCGCCAACGTACCTGCCATGGGAAAGGGGAGGGGAGTCTTTGGCTTTTGGCGTAGGGGAGGCTTAGTTCTGGAGTGGGGACAAGCTCGGGAGCAGCCAGACAGACCCAGAAACAAAGACGGACAGGCAGAGGTGAAGAGGCAGCTGCGCCCAGCACGGGCCCAGGGTCTCTTGGGCGGCACCTATGACTCGGGGAGAAACCGAAAGTGTCAGCGGGCGGGGCAGGGTACCTAGGACCCTGGATTTCCTTAGGGGCCCCAGGACCGCCCCCTCCCTTTGTTCTCCCATTTTCTGCGGAGATGGTTGTTGGAAGACGGCAGGGCAGATGGACCTGAGGTCAGACAGATGACCTGTCCCCAAGGAAAATCTCCCTAAACCCTCTATGGTCCGGCTCACCTGAAGCCCCCCAAATAAGCCGGGGGGCCACGCACTCCGGGGCTCCCGGCGCTAGTGGAGGCGGGCCCAGATCTGACCCCACCCCCGGGACGCCTAAGTCCCGCCCCCAATCCGGGCGGGGCGACTGCGCAGAAAGCAGGCGCTTCTCCTCCCCCGGGGCCGCGGACCTTGGACCTTAAGCGCCTTGTTCGCCGTGGTCCCGCCCCTTCCGCTCCAACTGCAGAGGCGTGGAGACCTGGGCTGTCGGAGGGTGACTGCGGCCCTGTCCCCAGTAACGAGACCCTCGCCTTTTCAGCGGGTGGCTGCTCTGCCTCCCCACCGCGTGGCTGCTCAGAACCCCGGGATCCTCCTCCCAAGGGCGGGTCGGGCCCCGCTGACGCAGCGGAACACCTTTCACACTCACTCATTGCCTTCCAGAGTTGGCTAGGCGTTCTTCTCAGGGCGACTTCCCTGTGTTCTCTCTCCCTGTCACAGCGTTGACCCCACTCAGTCACCTCTCAATTCAGGCACGCCCACTACACGCGTGACAGGCTTTCAAACGGTATCAGTATTTGAATGTGCATGAGGTAAGGCTAAGGGGAAAACACTTGAACAACACAGGCAGACCTCCATTCCCCTGTATAGTGGCAAAGCTTGTAATCCCAGCGATTGGGAAGGGAGAGGCAGAAGGATAGTCACAAGTATGAAGCCAGTCTGTTCTACATAGTTCCAGACCAAGTCAGGGCTACAATAGGGAGACTCTCAAAAGACTCCTTTCCTCAAAAGAAGAAAGCATAGTATCTGGGCAGGTGCAGTGGATCCAGGTCAGTTTGGGAGTGACCTGCGTCACTGGGGGAGATACTAAAGAAACAAAGCTAAACCATTCTCCTCTATCACCTCCTAGAATTAAATTCTTATAAAACTAAGATATTTAGATTCCAAGAGCAGGAGAGATAGCCCCATGGATCAGAGGACCTAGGTTTTTTTGTTTGTTTGTTTTATAGGTTTTTTGTTTTTGTTTTGTTTTGTTTGTTTTTTTTTTTTTTTCTAGACAGGGTTTCTCTGTGTAGCCCTGGCTGTCCTGGACCTCACTCTGTAGACCAGACTGGCCTCGAACTCAGAAATCCACCTGCCTCTGCCTCCCAAGTGCTGGGACTAAAGGCGTGCAACACCACTGCCTGGCTGTTGTTTTTCTAGACAAGGTTTCTCTGTGTAGCCCTGGCTGTCCTGAAAGTCACTCTGTAGACCAGGCTGGCCTCGAGTGCCGGGATTAAAGGTGTGCACCACCACCACCCGGCTGAAGTCTGCATTCTTAATTTTATGTATAGAGGTGTCGTGCCTGCATGTATGTTTCTATAACAGGTGCATGCAGTGCTCAGAAGGTGTTGCATCTCCCAGAACGGGATTTTCAGAGAGCTGGGAGCTGCCATGTGGGTTCTAGGAATCAAACCTAGGTCTTGGGGGCTAGAAAGATGGCTCAGCAGGTAAGACCACTGACTGCTCTTCCAAAGGTCCTGAGTTCGTATCCCAGCAACTACATGGTGGCTCACAACCACCCATAATGAGATCTGACGCCCTCTTCTGGTGTCACAGCTACAGTGTACTTACATGGCAAGCGGGGTGCCAACAAGCAGGGCCCGTCTTGAGTTCACTTCCCAGCAGCCACATGATGGCTCACGGCCATCTGTACAGCTACAGTGTACTCATACACGTAAAATAAATTAAAAAAAGAAAAGAACTAACCACCGGGCAGTGGTGGCGCATGCCTTTAATCCCAGCACTTGGGAGGCAGAGGCAGGCGGATTTCTGAGGTCGAGGCCAGCCTGGTCTGGTCTAGAGAGTGAGTTCCAGGACAGCCAGGGCTACACAGAGAAACCCTGTCTTGAAAAAACCAAAAACAAACAAAATAAAAACAAAAACAAAAAACCTATAAAACAAACAAACAAAAAAACCTAGGTCCTCTGATCCATGGGGCTATCTCTCCTGCTCTTGGAACCTAAATATCTTAGTTTTATAAGAATTTAATTCTAGGAGGTGATAGAGGAGAATGTTCTAGTCTTTTCTCTTTTGTTTTGTTTTTTTCTTTTTCTTTTCCTTTTTTTTTTTTTTTTTTTTTTTTTCCTGAGACAGGGTTTCTCTGTGTAGCCCTGGCTGTCCTAGAACTCACTCTGTAGACCAGGCTGGCCTCGAACTTAGAAATCTGCCTGCCTCTGCCTCCCAAGTGCTGGGATTAAAAGTATCCATCACCACTGCCTAGCTTTTTTTTTTTTTTTTTTTTTTTTTTTTTTTGGCTAGTCTTTTCTTTAAGACAGGTCTCCCTATGTGGCTCTGGCTGTCCTGGAATTCACTATGTAGCCCAGGTTAACCTCCAACTCACAGAGATATACCTGCTTCTACCTCTGGT
>JADRCD010224851.1:4070-22623 GCA_019843815.1 Montemys delectorum | reverse complement strand
GGAGTCAGAGACAAGGCTGGCCTGGTCTACATAGTGAGTTCTAGTCATCCAGGCCACACAGTGAGAGCTGGTGTTTGAGAAAACAAGCCAGGTATGGAGGTGCACACCTTTAATCTCTGTGCTTGGGAGGCAGAGGCAGGCAAATCTCTGAGTTCAAAGCCAGCCTGCTCTACAGATGGACTTGTAGGACAGCCAAGGCTACACGGAGAAACCTTGTCTAGAAAAACAAACAAGGGCTAGAGAGATGGCTCTTCCAGGGATCTTGAGTTCAATCCCCAGCCACCACTTGGTAGCTCTCAAACATCTGTGATGGGATCCTATGCCCTCTTCTGGTGGGTGGGAAGACAGCTACAATGTACTGTATATAAGTAAAAGTTAACACACAAAAGAAAAGAAAAGAAACCTGCCCCTGACACAATGTTTAAGAACTGACCAGAGTGGATTCTTCTTATCAATTCTATCTTCACAGCTCCACCTCCCAGTGTGTGTGTGTGTGTGCATACATACTTGTGCTGTGTCCCAGCCCTTGGCTTCTATTTTGTTTTCCTGTCCAAGTTTTATTATCTTCTTGACCTACATAGTTCAAGGCACTCTCAACCCAATCCTGTTTTAGACAAATCCCCATGAATACTGTGAAGCATTTGACAACTTTATTGTGGTGAACCAAATCCTTGCCGTCCTCACCTGGGTCTTGTGCTCCCTTCAAATTATGCAGTCCAGTCCTGTTATGGGAAACTAATAGCTATGGGAAATACCCTGGACACCACCAAAACCTTTGGCCTACAGATCCCTGTCTCTGGCTCCCACCCATAGATGTATGTATGCTCTGGGTGCTTGTGCCTTTTTGTCACAGCTGAAATTCTCTCACTAATGCACACCCTTGCTCAGCTTAGACAGTTCTAAAAACCAGGCATATTGCTCAGGCCTATAATCTTAGCACTTGGAAGATGGAGGCAAGAGGATCAAGAGTTCAAGGTCAGGGCTGGAGAGATGACTCAGTGGTTGACTGCTCTTCCAGAGGTCTTGAGTTCAATTCCCAGCAACAACAGGGTGGCTCACAACCACCTATAACCTATAATGGGATCCGATGCCCTCTTCTAGTGTGTCTGAAGAGAGCAATGGTGTACTCATATACATAAAAGTAAGTCTTTTTTGTTTGTTTGTTTTTCAAAACAGGGTTTCACTGTGAAGCCGTGGCTGTCCTGGAACTCACTCTGTAGACCAGGCTGGCCTCGAACTCAGAAATCCACCTATCTCTGCCTCCTGAGTACTGGGATTAAAGGCCTGCACCATTACTGCCCAGCCATAAAATAAATCTTTAAGGGGGCTGGTGAGATGGCTCAGTGGGTAAGAGCACTGACTGCTCTTCCAAAGGTCATGAGTTCAAATTCCAGCAACCACATGGTGACTCACAATCACCAGTAATGAGATCTGATGCCTCTTCTGGTGTGTCTCAAGACAGCTACAGTGTGCTTATGTATAATAATAAATAAATCTTTAAAAAAAAAAAAGAGTTCGCTGGGCAGTGGTGGTGCATGCCTTTAATCCCACCACTTGGGAGGCAGAGGCAGGCAGATTTCTGAGTTCAAGACCAGCCTGGTCTACAGAGTGAGTTCCAGGACAGCCAGGGTTACACTCTTGAAAAACCAAAAAAAAAAAAAAAAAAAAAAGAAGAAGAAGAAAGAGTTCAAGGTCATCTATGGATACACAGCAAATTTGAAGCCACCATAGGCTGCGTGAGCCCACTTCAAACAATGGTGATTTCAATGAGAAGCTCACACACACTCAGAGGTTTGAACACTTGTTCTTCAGTGGGTGGAACTCTTCAGAAAGAATTAGGAAGTGTGGTCTTGCGGGAGGCAGGGTTTCAGTGCAGGGAAGCTTCCAGGTTTCAAAAGTCCATTATCACTTCCAGTTAGCTTTCTGCTTAGTACTTGTCAATAGAGATGTGAGCTCTCAGCTACTGCCCCAAGATCATGTCTACCCGCCCGCCTGCCTGCTGCCATGCTCCATGCTATGATGGTCATGGACTCAGCCTCTGAAACTACAAGCCCCACATAAACCTTCTTATATAAAGTGCCTTGATCATGGTGTCATTACATCCACAGAAAAATAGCTAAGACAATGCTGCCAGCGTCGGAACCTGCAGCTCAGAGCTGGTGGGATGGCTCAGCAGGTAAGAGCACTTGCTGTGGAAACTGGAGGACTTTTTGCTCCCAGAGCCGGTGCTTGAAGGAGAGAACCAGCTCCTGAAATCTGTTCATTTATCTCTGCACTACCCACACACATGCAATAATAATAAGTTAAAAAGAAAGAAAAGGAACCTGTAGCTTGGCAGATACTAGGGAAGGAAATAGAAATTCTTGTCTTAAAAGTATGCAGGTAGGGGGCTGGAGCGATGGCTCAGTGGTTAAGAGCACTGACTGCTCTTCCAGAGGCCCTGAGTTCAGTTCCC
Source organism: Montemys delectorum (assembly GCA_019843815.1). Classification (NCBI taxonomy): domain Eukaryota; kingdom Metazoa; phylum Chordata; class Mammalia; order Rodentia; family Muridae; genus Montemys; species Montemys delectorum. Next base: position 20,168 of record JADRCD010224851.1, on the reverse strand, counting down.
CAGCAACCACATGGTGGCTGACAACCATCTGTAATGAGATATGATGCCCTCTTCCGGGGTGTCTGAAGGCAGCTACAGTGTACTTACATTTAATAAATAAATAAAATCTTTAAAAAAAAAAAAGTATGCAGGTAAAAAGAACAGGTATGGCTGGGCGGTGGTGGCGTGCGCCTTTAATCCCAGCACTTGGGAGGCAGAGGCAGGCGGATTTCTGAGTTCGAGGCCAGCCTGGTCTACAGAGTGAGTTCCAGGACAACCAGGGCTACACAGAGAAACCCTGTCTCAAAAAACAAAAAAAATAAACAAATAAACAAACAAAAAAAACCCGACTCTGGTCTCCACCACCACCCCTACCCCCTAAAATAAAGATCAAGAGTTCAGAGTCACACTCTAGTCCAGCCTGGATACAGGAGACCCTGCTTCAAAAAGACAAAACACACACACACACACAAATAAAAATATAAGGGGATGACTTAAAACTCTAACTTACTATATACTGCACTCTGTACATGAAAGTTTAAACAGCTTACAGCCATCTGCAAGGCCTGCAGCCACTGCCCAGGATTTCTTAATTCATGGATGCAACACTGATTTTTCTCCTTACTCCCATTGATCCGATTTTTCTCTTACCTCAAGTATTTAGGATTGTTTCTTTCAGCCTGTCTCGATAGCTATTTCTTTTGCCTAGAATACATTTCTTGCTTTTGGCCATGGTCAAGACAAGACATCAAGTATAGAGGTGTAGATACTGCTGCTATCGTCCTGGACCTAAACCACCTTGAGAGAGTCTTGGGGTTTTTTGTTTGTTTGTTTTTTGTTTTTTTCAATACAGGGTTTCTCTGTGTAGCCTTGGCTATTCTGGAACTCACTCTGTAGACCAGGCTGGCCTCGAACTCAGAAATCTGCCTGTCTCTGCCTCCCAAGTGCTGGGATTAAAGGCATGCGCCACCACCACCGGGCTGAGAGTCTTGTTATGTAGCCTAAGCTAGCCTCAAATTTGTCATCTCCAGACTCTTATTCCCCAAGTACTTCACGACCTACCACATGTAGCTTTGTTTTATAAAGCAAAACTTGTATAATAAATTGAAGACATGCTCTTTATTATTAGCAGTAGTAGTACTATTATTATAATGCCTGCATATATCTCTGTGTGAGTATGTTAGATCTCCTAGCACTGGAGCTGCAGACAGTTCTGAGTCACCATGTGGTGGTTAGGAATTGAACCTAAGTCCTCTGGAAGGGCCGTGAACCATCATGTGTGTGGCTGCTGTTGAACTCAGGACTTATGCCAGTCCCGCTTGCTCCAGCCCCTCTCGATCCTCCCTCTGGCGTAATTTACTGCAGCTGTCTTCAGACGAACCAGAAGAGGGTGTCCGATCTCATCACTGATGGTTGTGAGCCACCATGTGGTTGCTAGGATCAGAACTCAGGACCTTCGGAAAAGCAAGCGGTGCTCTTAACTGTGGAGCCATCTCGCCAGGCCTGTTTTAGGTAATCTTGTTCAGTTCTGCCTTTCTTGCTAGGACCTCCTTGGTGAAGTGAAGCACACTCACCTCCACAGCTGTCCCGCTATTCTCTTTCTTCGTTCCTATCGACTCACAGGCTTGTGTGTTAATATTTAAAGTTTACTTATTTATTTTATGTACGTGAATACAGTGTCGCTGTCTGCAGACACACCAGAAGAGGGCATTGGGTTCCAGGGCAGCATCCATCTTGCCCATGTTGTCCCTCCTTGGTGTCTGCTACCCCATGAACACTGGCTTACTAAATGTCCCCTAAACATCTGTCAGTTCTCTCCATTCAGTGTTAGTCAAGTCTGCTTTGCAACTGTGTCTCTTTTTCTGTCTCAGATCAAAACTCAGCCATGTAGAAGATCCATGATGCTCCCAAACCCTTCCAAGTTCTACCTCAGTCTCTGTTCCCCAAATGTCCTCCATACACCAGGGCTCCTTTAAGGGTCATCTCGAGCCCTGCAAAACATTTTTCGATGTCCAATACATCTGGGTTTTGAATCCCAACATAGTTTACAACTAATTGCCTGCCTATTCAGCATTGCCATGGCTCTCACTTCTAAACTATGTGGGTATGGAAAACATTTGTTTCACCAGGTGGACACTGTTGAAAAGGGCATCCCTGGAATAACAGGGCCAAACCTCACCATCCTCAAGTAACCAAATTCTAACGAAGGTGAGTGCACAGACATGTACTCTCAGCAACCAGGAGGCTGGACATACACCTCAATGGAAGAAAAACTGCCTAACATTTCCAAGACTCTGGGGTCAATCAACATGGAGTGGGGGTGGGGGGTGAATTCCAATAAACTACAGGAATGAAATTATTAAAATCTACATTCCCATGTGCTCTTTAGGTAAGAGGCTCCATTAGCTCCTGCATTTTTTTTCTTTTTATGAGTCCTGCCCACAATTACTAAATCTTGTAAAGATCGGAATTCCAGAACCAGAGTATATCTGTAGTCAGAAACGCAAATTCTATCCTCCCTTGCTCAAGATTAGATAAATGAAGACTCCAAAGTTCTTTATAATGCCTTTTTCTTTTAATTTCTTTTCGGCTTCAACATTGCCCCCTTCCTGCTGTGCCCAATTACCCAGAAAGGCCAGGACTGGGCGCTTAAACCAGAAACTTCAAAAAGCCAAGGCAAGCCAGCCCAAGATTAGCAGGCTCCCTCCAACAGGCCCCAGAGTCTGGATGCTAGTGTCTCCGCTCAGAGCCTGGTAGTAAAAGCTGGTGCAGAATAAGGTAGTTCCAGAAGCTAGCAGTAACCCTGCCTGAGAGAGACAGAGAACAGAATACAGAATTTTAAGAATAAAGCAATATGAGGGAGTAAATGGGGTTTGATTTAAATTAGGCAAGGGGATTGGTTACCCAAATGGGTTTTCTGCAATAGGGTACCCCCAACAGGGCCAGGCTGTGCAAAAAGTGGTGTTTGTTGGCTTTGTCAAACAGCTGTAAGAAAAAAGAAGAGAGAGATTTTCTAAGCAACACAGGAGCCCAGGAAGCTGAAGTTGTACACACAGGACCTTAGTCCATTCACTCTTATCACTTCCGCCTCTGAAGTCTGTTTGCTGCTCCCCCAGGTCTTCAAGCCACAGGCCTGCAGTCCTTGCTGTAGAGACCTACACTCGACTGCCTTCCGATTCATCTCTCCACCCCCTCCCAGTTTAAGGACACCCAAACATTGCGCCAAGTCCGGGAGCCCCAGAGCTGTTACTTCACCTCCTTCCCGTAGGAATCCGGAAACTGAGCGCCTGTGGAGAGAAGCAAAAACCTATCAGATCTGTATTGGCTTAGAACCTCTCAAACCCTGGGAGCTCCTAAGTAGACACTGGTGAAGCGGGGCATCCCTGGAAGCTTCTGATTGGTGGAAACAGATGTACTACTGAGAAGTAATACTGAGAAGCTTTTGGACCTAATGACAAACTTGAAGGTTCGGGGTTCCAAGGGATCTCTATTCCACAAAAGACAGGACACTTCTTATAGACCCCTCCCCTCACCAGACCCCAAAGATTGCCCCCAGCCCAGCTGCATCCCACGTCCCCTGACCGTGTGCCCCGTAGGAGGCCAAACTCAAGGCCCCAGCTCCGGACAAGGCACCAAGGCGGCGGAAAGCGGCGCCTACCCCGGCCATAGCTGTGGGTAGTCACGCGCGGAACCAACACCTCCCTGACCACCCAACAAGCCAGCCAATCCCGATTGCCCATGCAAATAAGGTCCAAAAGTACCCAATGAGGGCTATGTTCATTTCAGAGCCCCGGTTCCCTTACAGACGTCTTTGTAAAACTTCTGCTGAATGGAGAAGATGTCTGGCGGGCGGAGAAACTAAAACCAATTAGGAACGGAGGAGCGAAGCAGTGGGAGGCGGGGTTGAGGGTGGGACTAAAGGATTTGCGTCACGGATTGGCCCACTTTCCAAGTTGATCGCCTCTTCGACACCCCAACCCCACACCTCCAGCTAATTTGCAAAGATATCGGTCCCCCACAAAGTTCCACCCCTTTTCCCACAGGCTCCTCCTGTTCGTCATCAAACCAGACCCACTCCTCAAAAGGGGCGGCCCCACGGATGTCTAAGCCCCACCTATTACCATTAAACCCCTCCCACTCTATGATGGCCCCGCCTCTGTGCCTAGAGGCCCCGCCTTCTTCGTGTGATGCCCTGCCCTCTATAGTTCAGATGTTCTCCCCCTTGCTAGACCCGGAGAGCCCGGAGGGTGGGAGATCCGGAGGTGGTGGGGGGGAGAGATGTCTTCACCCTGCTCTAGTTCGCTACGTCCATCCGTCCGTCTGTCCACTCCCACCCCCTTCACTGTCTTCAATCCCCCCACACTCCAGAGGGCGGGTGGGCAGGCGGGTGCGAGCGAGGGGTGTGCGCCGCTCTCTCGGCAGGGGGCGGGGGAGGCGGCCGCGCGGTGACGCGCGGGGCTGCTGCGGCTGCTCCGCCGGCGGATCATCACTCTCGAGCTGGGATGGACGCGGGGCGGGCGGGCCCTGGCGCGCAGAGCCAGGAGTCCGGGCCTCCTGGCTACTGAGCATTCCCCAAAGCCTCCCCTAGCCCTTGCCTTCCTTCCTAGGAGCCGCACCGACCTCTGCCTCGAGGCTCGGGACTCGGCCCCCGCCCTCTTCTGACTCCCCGGATCTCCCTCTCCTGCCCGCCCTCGGGATCGACTAGATCCCTCCCCCTCCCCGAGGATTCCGGCTGGATCCCTGCCCCTGCACCGCGGATTCTGCGCTCCGGGGCTCCGGGCCCCTAGGGATTGCCGTGGACTCCTCCTCCTCCAGCACCCGATCCCTTAGGATCTATCGCCTGAACCGCCTCCTGGTCCCTCGAAGCCATCCCAGAAAGCCAGTGGATCTCCAGTCCAGTCCTGTCCCATTGCTCCCTCCTGGCCCAGCCTTCCCCACTGCGGGGTTCCCCGTTCTTGAGCTCCCTCTGACCCTATACCCTAGCTTTCCTTTTCCTGGGGATCGACTGGATCCCGGCCCCGCCCCCCGGGGCTGGGGCGATCCCCCTCCCCCGCCGGGTGAGGCGCTGCAGGCGGGGGCTGGGCCTGCGGGGCCGCGGGGGCTCAGAGGCCGCCGCCCCCCTTCTGAAGCCCGTCCGTCCCCCACTCGGAGCCCTGGATGGAGGCACCACGGCCCCAGGGCTGATCCAGGTAGGAGCTAAGCCATGCTGGATGGAGGGGGCTGCGCGGCGGTCCATTGGGGTCTTCCTTTTCCCATATTCCTCCCTGCGCCTGGTTTCCCCCAGCCTGCTCTGTCTGCGTGTCTCCGCCTAAGGATGCTCTCGCCGTGTCTCTGCGTCTTGGTCTCTTTGTCTCTGCCTCTCTCCAGTCCATGAATGATCCTTTGAATGGGCCCACAGACCCCGTGTGTTCCCATCTCCCCCTCCCCCTCCTCCCCTTCCCGGCCAAGCCATTTTCCCCACTGCAGGAAGGGGGGGGCTGCGGCCTGAGCCCCCGTCCCTCAACTCTCCCCGGTTGGGGGAGTCGGGCCTGGGCTGGAATGGAAGAGCAAGGCAGAGGGATCGGGAGGAGGGGGAGCAAGATGTGGCAGACAGAGATGAAGAGAGAAAATGGGGGAGAGAGTAATAGAAAAAAGGAGAGAGAGAGAGAGAGAGAGAGAGAGAGCACTTGAGGGAGAAAATCAGAGAAGGTATTTGGAGGAGAGAGCGATGAGAAACACCAAGGAGACAGAAATGAGAAAAGACCGAGGGGTGAGAGACTAAAGGCAAGAGCTGGAGCAAGCCAGTTAAGGCCAAGGAAAGATGCTCTGAGGGACCCTGTACAGAGGAGAAAGGTGGGGGGAGGGCTCTAGTGGGAGGGGAAGAGAGAAAAGCTAGTTAGAGGAGAGGAGGCCAGGGGCCCAAAGTACCTTAAGGGAAAGGGGTGACTGAGGCAGGCCATGATGGGAGAAGGGGGAAGAGACAGCAAGGCCCAGCCTGGCATAGGAAGAAGAGATGGGGGGGGGGGGGGGGGTCAACTACAACCCCCCCCTTCAGCTGATGGGAGAACTGGAGCCTAAAAGGACCTGAAAAGGGGAGGGCATGACTGGGTGTGAGTGGTGAGGACTCCTGTGTCCTCATCTCAGGAATAAATTGACACCTGCAGAGAGCCACCCGCGGGCTGGCGCCTGGCTCTGAAAAGCCCGGCGTCAGCAAACAGTCCTGAAGGGGGGGTGCCAAGGGGGGGGCTCACTGAAATGACCTGGGTGTCTGCCCTGCCTACCTTTTTACTGATTCGGCCCCTGCTGCCTGGGTACCCAGGCATCCAAGCAGTAATACTGGGGGCCGGGCGGGGGGGGGGGGGGGGGGAGGGGGGGGGGGGACTCCAGGGGTGAGACGATACCTGAGGTTTGCCTGAGGACGTAGGTCAAAATACTGTGCAAAGAAGACCTTAGCCAGGGTCCAAGGCTCTTCTAGATTATGGGAGGGGGATGTCAGTAGGCTTATTTGAGAAGCCTACCTCAGTGTTTCTCTTACCTCCCCCTCCCCATCTACCAGAGACCTGGTCAGTAGGGGTAGGCTTTGATGGGGCTAAGCAGGATGGGGGGAGGGGCGCATCTCTTAGGATTCTCTGCCTAGACTACCCTCCCCTCATATATACTTCTTCTCTCTGATAAGATTGGGTGAAACTAGCGTTCTGACTCATGTCTCTGTCCTCCCTCTCATGGCCCGAATGGACTCAGTAACCAATCAAGCCCCTTCCCCTCTTCCTCTAGACCACCCCCCTCCAGGGTTAAAGCTGCAGCCCGTTGCCGAGGTAACATTGCGGGGCAGCATCCTGTCGCCCAGCAACCGGCTGCAGGATCATGCATCTGTCCCTGGATTTGCCCCTTCAGCATCCCCTCATCACTCTAACCCCTGGCTTTAGGCACCCCAACTTCTAAGGAAAGACATGGAAGGGCCTGGGGAAAAAAGGGTTTCTAAGTGCACAGACCTTTTGGGAATGGTATGCTAATGGGGACGGAAGGTACTGGGGTTTGCACAGTCCTGAGAAGGCCCAGAGTCTGGCCTGGGGCGGGGGGGGGGGGGTTCAGCGCCATGAAATTACAGCTCAGGAGTAATTAACACGTATAAACAAACCCGCCACTTCCTGCTAATTAATGACTTGGTATTTTTATTTTCTCTTCCTTGTCTATCTCATTCTCTCCCAGGGAAGTGGGGACTGGGACTCCTGAGTCCCTAGGGAGAGCCTGCCTGGGAGGGATAGAGGCAGGAAAGGGGCACCCTGAGTCTAGGACCCTCCCTCCACTGACCCTGCCCTGGACATTTACCACATCTGACGCCACCCCCAACTTGGGTCTCTGCGGAGGGAAGAGGGCAGCCAGGGGAAGGGGGTAGGTGTCAGGGGGCCTGCGGGTGGAAGAAAGGGGTAACTTGATCTGAAATTCAAGCCACTAACCACTTGTCTCTTGTTTCCCATCCTTTCTGCCCTCCCCATCCAATTTCCCTTCCCTTCTTCCACCTCTCTGTATTTTTCTGTCTGTTTGTCTGTCTGTATCTTGCACACCCTGTTCGGGTCCCCGTTCTCCCCTTCACCGGGCAGGTCGGGCCTCCCAGCACCTTCTTCTACCTTCTTCCCCTTCCCCACCCCTTATTCCCTCCATGGAGAGAAATAGACTCCTCTTCTGTCCCTTCTAACCCAGGTCCCTACCCGTCCCCCTCCTCCTTCCTTTCCCCGCCCCCTCCTCCCTCCTGGGGCGAGGGGGGCCTCCCTCCCTCTCCCCCCCTTCTCTCTCTCCGAGGGGGGGGTCAGGGGAGGGAGGGGGGGTCCCCCAATCAGCATGTGGCTCCTGGCGTTGTGTCTGGTGGGGCTGGCTGGGGCTCAACGGGGAGGAGGGGGTCCCGGCGGCGGCGCCCCGGGCGGCCCAGGCCTGGGCCTCGGCAGCCTCGGGGAGGAGCGCTTCCCCGTGGTGAACACAGCCTACGGGCGAGTGCGCGGTGTGCGGCGCGAGCTCAACAACGAGATCCTGGGCCCGGTCGTGCAGTTCTTGGGCGTGCCCTACGCCACGCCGCCCTTGGGCGCCCGCCGCTTCCAGCCGCCTGAGGCACCTGCCTCGTGGCCCGGCGTGCGCAACGCCACCACCCTGCCGCCCGCCTGCCCGCAGAACCTGCACGGGGCCCTGCCGGCCATCATGCTGCCTGTGTGGTTCACCGACAACTTGGAGGCGGCCGCCACCTACGTGCAGAACCAGAGCGAGGACTGCCTGTACCTCAACCTCTACGTGCCCACTGAGGACGGTAAGGGCACAGGCACAAGGCCGGGCACCCTGTAGACACAGCCCACAAACGCGCACACGCAGACCCTCAGAGCACAGGACTGACTTCTGCCCCTAAGCTGGACCTTGATAGGCAGTGAGGGGCAGTATGTCCCTGCAAGCCTCTGCGGATCCTTCGAGGTAAGGGTACCTGCTTATCAGGCAGGCCTGGGAGCATCCCATAAGCATCTCGCAGCAGAAACTCTTTGTGCTATAGAAGGAAGGGTAGCTGGCATTAGGCCAGACTCACCCATCCTCCCCTGAAAAAGACACGCAGTCAGACACCTAATCTCAATGTTGGTGGCTGGTGTTCTGGTGGTGGATGCCTCCAAGGCTTGTCCCGGCTTTGCCTCCACCTCCTGTCTTTCTCCCCACATAACTACCTCCAGATTTCAGTTCCAGCCATACCACTTAGAGTCCCCGGGCCAACCTGCCCTGTCTTCTATCATATGGCACCTGTCAGTCCCTTACCTGAGTTGAGTACCCTGGCCAGTGTTATTCAGTGACTTCTTATGGGAGATTTCTGTCTCCTATACAGACATCTCTCTACATCCCTGAAGGGTCAGGAAAGCTTCTTAGCAAAGGCCCTTCCACTCACAACACAGCATCCCATCCCTATCAGAACATCCTCCTTGGGTTTGAGATGCTGTTTTTGTGAATGAGTTCCTGTTCACTGCATGGCAGCTCTGTACTCCAGCGCTTGCTCCCAGGTAGCTGTCCACTCACCAACCTTTTGCATACCAAGATTAATCAGAATGTTTTCCAGCTACACACACACACACACACACACACACACACACACAAACCAGCATTACAGACCCCACATTGCCCTTTTTTTAAAAGATTTATTTATTTATTTATTTATTTATTTATTTATTATATGTAAGAACACTGTAGCTGTCTTCAGACATTCCAGAAGAGGGTGTCAGATCTCTTTACAGATGGTTGCAAGCCACCATGTGGTTGCTGGGATTTGAACTCAGGACCTTCGGTCGGTGCTCTTAACCACTGAGCCATCTCTCCAGCCTGCACACTGCACTTTTGACATACAATCTCACCACTCCAAAACATCCCAACACATCCACATAGCCGACTCTGTCTGCTGCATGCTTCCTCCAGTTAGTTTCTGGTACCGTGCAGGCCTGGTAACCAGGAGCCCCAAATGAATCTCGTACCTCCTCATTGTGTACTCAAGTTCTACAGCAACTAAGACTCAACTAAGGCTTAAAATGAATGACCATTTGTCCAGCTGGCCTTGTGTTCCAATATCTTAGAAGTTATATCTCTCAACCCCTCCACAGAGTACACATGCCCAATACTTCCCTGAAATAGTATTCCCATTACCCACATGGGCCCCAACCTTCCTTAATCCTAGATGCCAATCCTGTGTCCCTGGATGCTCTGGTAACCCCTGCATGTGCACTTTTTATATCCACATAACCTTGAGATCATCCTCCTGAGAGGTCCAATACTAACACTTTTTACCTTGCACCAAGATTGCTCGTATGCCAATCACAGGATGACTCATGTCCCTAAACCTGCCCATGTCCATGCTAATATCTCCCATATGGACCACCTACTGCCCCGCATTCCAGCCCTGCATTCTAGCTAACTACTCCTCCCCAGGTAAAACTGTAAAACAGTGTAGCCACAAGGGTTTGTTGCCCTCTCCCAGTGCCCCTTCCCTCACCAGTTCTGCACCTTATCTCCCTGAAGTACTCACTCATCCTCTCATCTCACCACTGCTATCAACTGAGTCTCCATCACCGTGTGTGTGTGTGTGTGTGTGTGTGTGTGTGTGTGTGTGTGTGCGCGCGCGTGCGCACACTTTTGAGACAGGGTCTCATTCTGTAACCTAGGCTGGTCTAGAACTCACTATAAAGCTTAGGCTCTTTCGTGAACTTTTGATAATCCTCCTGCCTGAGTGCTAGGTTTATGAGCCGCCATGATCAATAGTACCCACACTTTCACATAAGCTACCCACCCCAGGTCTTCCTCGTGGGGACTTCCTCGTCATGCCTATGCGAACCATCTAACACTTGTCACCACTGGACTGTCCACTCCATCTGCACACAGAGCGTTCCCCCCTCCCTCCATCCCACCCCTTCCCACACCTTCTGTATTTTTAACCGTTGCATATTGCAGACCTGCTTGGGGCCTGACACATTCAGGTGATCTCACTAAATCTTCACACCAGCTCTAGGAGGAAGTGGTACACACACACACACACACACACACACACACACACACACACTCTTCACAGTCTCATGGTCATGAACACCCTGCTGACTTCATCCCAATCTATATCCTCTCATGAAATAGAACCCCCGGTCCCAAGTCCACCAAGTGGATCATCATTGTCAGTGCTAGTCTGAGCCTTGTTGACCCCATCCGCCCCTGAGTTTTGGGGAGAACCAGTCAGTTTGGGGAACTCCCTGAGTACTCTTCAGTCTCAGCTGTCCCCTGATTAACCCCCAAATCCAAAAGAAGTCTAACACCAGTCTCTGGGTTCTGCTGGGACTTTTGCTGATCTTAGCCCCACCTGCTCTCCCAGCCTGACACCTACTTTATGTATCAGACTGGCCCAAGGCAGTTTCCTAATGTTGGCAGAATGAGTACCCCGAGAGGGGAGGAAGGCTCTTTTGCAGTGGACTTAGGGTGGGGCTGGTGATCCTAAGGGAAAATCACAATTTGGTGGGGAGGAGAAGAGGCCTGGGCAAGGGTTGAGGTGGGTGGGAGTGTGGAGGGATAAGCTGGAGTGGAGGGCAAGACCTGATGACCCCTTTCCCTGCTTTGCCCACATTGGGGAAGTGGGATGAGAAGCCAGGCCTGTGAGTGTGGATGGAAGAGAAGTGCTGGGGGGTGAGGCTGGATAGGGGGCAGGTGGGCAGCCTAGCTGACCTACCCGTAGCCCTTCAGTTGGCAGCAGGGGCTTCTGGAGTCAATGAGCAATGTGGTGGTCTGCCCCAAACCCATCCTGCCTTCTCACCTCCAGAACAGTTCAGAGGGAATAGAGCCCTTTCTGTACAGCCTCAAGTGGACAGCCCATAGCATGTGGCTGGCCCTGACAGGAGTTTGCGTGAGAGGTGGCCCCGGGGGCAAGTCAACCTTGGTGTCCCTAGGTGCACCCCACCCCCATCCCCTAACACTATTTCATTTCCAGCAAGTAGCAAACACACCAAAAAGCCAAGTCCTTTCCAATTAAGTAATTGTGTCTCAAGACAGCCTCAGCCCCTCAGGCACCCCACCCCTCAAACCCACCTTTTCTTTGGGGCATGACTTTTTCTGGGGAGGGGAAAAATTGGGTTATAGAAACGTTTTTCTCTTTTCTTGGTTTCTTTTTCTTGCAAACAGATTTTGCTTTTTTTGGCTTATTTTTTCTGCCTCTCCCCCCTCCCCTTTTCTGCTTTCTCTCCTCCCCTCCCCATCTACCGCCTCCCCTGACCCCATCTTTCCCCACAAAATTGTCCTTTTTTCTCTGTTTTGTGTTCCCGGTCTTAGGTCCGCTCACAAAAAAACGTGACGAGGCGACGCTCAATCCGCCAGACACAGGTAGATTTAAAAATCCCGCTGATGCATGTGGTTGCTTTGAAGAGGACTCTGATGGCCCTGCCCCTAACTAAATGTCCCCACAGCTCTCAAGGCCACCCTCCCCCCCAGTCGTTCTCCAACTAAAAATGCAAAAGAAAAAAGAAAAGAAAAAATTTTAATAATTGGAAAAAAGAATTATGAAAACTTCAAACAAAATTTGATCAATGTTGGACCTACTAGTTGACCTTCAAGAAAGGCTAGCCATGGTGAAATAAGGTGGAAAGAGAAAAAGGAACTGGATTGCCAGGAGAAAAAAAATTTTGGATAAAATGCTGAGAGCATGAAAGAAATCTGGACCGTTTTGCAACGTGTGAAATGTACCATTTGACCGGAAAAAAAAGTTTTAATCTGAAGCAAAATAATATTTGAAAAAAATTGACAAATTAATGACATTAATCAAAACATTAGAAACCTGCTACAATTTCTAACCAAAGCCTGTCAGATTAAAAAAAAAAAAAAAAAAAAAGTAAACATCTGAAATGGATCAAAGAATTTGAAAATTTTTAAAAACAGGGCCCAATATCTTGAAGTTTCACCACAAAATTTTGAAATAATGCAAAGAATTTTTTTCTTGTTTTCTTTTTTTCCCAAATGGAGCTTTTTGTTTTTTCTTTTCTTGTTGAATCTGCCCCAAGATCTTCTTGCTTTTTGGTTGTCGTTTTTTGATTTCTTTCTTCTTTCTTGATCCTGGTTTTTGTTGTTGGTTTTGAATTCTTGTTGCCCCGCCCCTCTTCCTGCTCCTTCCCTTTCTAATATCCTCCCCCCACAGGGAGAGGTCTGGGGGAGGGTGGGAAAGGAGGAGGACCGTTAGGGCAGGCCCCTGGGAGGAAGCAGCTGTAAGATTAGGGCTGGAAGGAAGAACAGCATCTTGGGGGTGGGCATAGAAGTCCGGAGGCCAGAGCAGGGGGCAGAAAGGGCCTGTCCTGCGACTTGCAGGTTGACCTTCTGGAAGGATGCGGGAGCTGGCACAGGTGCTAGAGACAAGCTGTAGGATCTAAGCCTTGCCCCCGTGGCAGATGTTAGACAAGAGCTCTACCAGTGAGCTAGAGCCCCAGAGCACGCCAAGAGTTCAAAGAGAGCTGGAGCTAACCCCAGCCTTGGGACATTAGAGATAGCCTCGGCTAGTAGTGGGGAATCAGGCTATATAGTCTTGAGGACCCTGACAGGCTCTCCTGGACTCCCAGCCGCCCTCTTTAGGGATTTTCACTCCGTCGTCCAGTCCAGAGCTTCATGGCCTGCTACATGCGGCAGATCTAAAGGATTCTTTTGGCTATGGGAGCAGGGCTTCAGTGTAGGAGAGGCCAGTTTGGAGGGTGGAGTCCAAGAGTCAGAGCTTTACCATGACTTCTTTAAGCAGGTTCTTTCCCACCCTGCCTCCTCCTGCTACAGTAATTAGGCTGGGGGTTGCCATGGTAACTGGGGAGGTGACCTAGAAAGGAATTAGGGCGGGGAGGAGACCAAGCCCCCAGGGACCCTAAGGCCTGGCACCCCTCACCCACAGACTAGGGTGCCATTGTGGAGCTGAGGCCCAAGCCTGAGTCTGAGGAGATGCCAGGGCCCTGCCAGCACCTCCAGCCCTAAGTCCCAGCCTTAGTCTGCTCTTCCCAGGAGCAAGAAGGAGATTTGTTGTGTGTGTGGAGAAGCCCTGAGGAGGACCACTTCCTACCCTTGGCCTCTGTTGGGCTTCTTGGAAAGTGTGCCCAACATTTGGTGAAGTGCTTGGACTCATGCTGGCCAATGATGAGGAGGGACCTTCCTCTAGGCTTAGCTGGGGAGGGAGGGAGGGGAATCCGGTCTTGCCCCCGCCAGGGATGTTAGTGACAAGTCCCCTGAGCTCCAGGCTGGTCCTCTGAAGGCCTGGGAGCTCCAAAGTGCTGCTTCTGATCTGACTGTGTCCTTGTCCCCGATCTCCTGGCCCACCTGCTACCCCCTCCCCTCGCAGATATCCGGGACTCTGGGAAGAAACCGGTTATGCTGTTTCTGCACGGCGGCTCCTACATGGAAGGCACCGGGAACATGTTCGACGGCTCAGTCCTGGCTGCCTATGGGAATGTCATCGTAGCCACACTCAACTACCGTCTTGGGGTGCTCGGTGAGGGTGGGCAGCCAACTCTTGGGGGACAAAGTCTGGGAAGTAGTCCTGGTGGGCAGGGTCCTCCCAAGTGCTATGCCAGAATACCCGGTAGACTTACATGGCATTAAGCCAAGCCCTGGCTGAGGGTCGTGGATGCTGTGACATCTCCAGGGAGCGCCTTTCTCCTACCCACAGGTTTTCTCAGCACTGGTGACCAGGCCGCGAAAGGCAACTATGGGCTCCTGGACCAAATCCAGGCCCTGCGCTGGCTCAGTGAAAATATCGCCCACTTTGGAGGTGACCCCGAACGAATCACCATCTTTGGGTCTGGCGCAGGGGCCTCCTGTGTCAATTTGTTGATCCTCTCCCACCATTCAGAAGGTACCAGCAGCCTCCTCACCTGCCTTCCCATCCCAAAACCTGGACCCTACCAACCCTCCCCTTCCTTTAGCTGATAACAGCCTAGCCTGAGGGTCTGCCTGTCCCACCAGGACTGTTCCAGAAGGCCATTGCTCAAAGTGGCACTGCCATTTCCAGCTGGTCCGTCAACTACCAGCCGCTCAAGTACACGCGGCTGCTGGCAGCCAAAGTGGGCTGTGACCGAGAGGACAGCACTGAAGCTGTGGAGTGTCTGCGTCGGAAGTCTTCCCGGGAGCTAGTGGACCAGGATGTGCAGCCTGCCCGGTATGGGGGTGGGGGAGGGCTGGGTCCAGGTGTCTGCTTTCCTAACTGGTTCCAAGGAGGTTGAGGTGAGAGGTTCTTAGGGGCAATCTAACTGGGCAAGAAGTGGGCTTCAGATACCCCTAGTGGCTGTCCGTTAGCAGCCTCCCTTATGTGGAGGTCACCATACCACATAGATCAAGCACAGGGTTTCACAAAATGCGTTAGGGGGATATCCAGATGGGCCAGAATGCCCTGAAGGACTGACTTTATGAGTCTTCAGGTCATGGAAAGAGGTCTTCTAGACAGAGGGGAGGTACCTATGTGTGGCTTAGGAGACCATGGGCCCAGAGGAGGCCATCAACTGGATGGTAAGACCTTGCCCCCTTCTCCCCAGCTACCACATCGCCTTTGGGCCAGTGGTGGACGGCGATGTAGTCCCTGATGACCCTGAGATCCTCATGCAGCAGGGAGAATTCCTCAACTACGACATGCTCATTGGTGTCAACCAGGGAGAGGGTCTCAAGTTCGTGGAGGACTCTGCAGAGAGTGAGGATGGTGTGTCTGCCAGCGCCTTTGACTTCACTGTCTCCAACTTTGTGGACAACTTGTATGGGTATCCAGAAGGCAAGGATGTGCTTCGAGAGACCATCAAGTTCATGTATACAGACTGGGCTGACAGGGACAATGGCGAGATGCGGCGTAAGACCCTGCTGGCGCTCTTTACTGACCACCAGTGGGTAGCCCCAGCTGTGGCCACTGCCAAGCTCCATGCCGACTACCAGTCCCCTGTCTACTTTTACACTTTTTACCACCACTGCCAGGCTGAGGGCCGGCCAGAGTGGGCAGACGCTGCGCACGGGGATGAGCTGCCCTACGTCTTCGGTGTGCCCATGGTGGGCGCCACTGACCTCTTCCCCTGCAACTTCTCCAAGAATGATGTCATGCTCAGCGCAGTAGTCATGACCTACTGGACCAACTTCGCCAAGACTGGGTAAGGGCCAGAGGGCCTAGTGGGCTTGAGGTACCCTTGCCTTCCCTCACAAGGCCATCGTTCCTCTAGGAAGACACAGGCTCTCACATGCCTTTGCTCTCCTGAGACAAACCTGCTGGACACCTTTGTAGCAGACACTGAGGGGTTGGAGCGTCCCTAGTGTTAGAAAGGTCCCTGTCTTTTCTGGGGGTAGGCTTTCTTAGGTGGCTTTGGTGTGACTGCTGTCTGTCCAGCTTGGTCTGCATCTAAGTATAGAGGATTTCTGTCTGTCTGTCGCTGTGTCTGTCTCTTTCCAGAGGTCCACTGACTTCTCTGCCCTCTTTGGCTTTTATCTCCTGACTGCTCTCACCAGATCTGTCTTCCTGACCCTGGCTACTATATCCCATGTGCCTGTCTCTCCATGTCTCAGCTATGTGTCATTGGATATCTCTTCAAACTTCATCTGTCTTTCTCTGTGTCTCTCTCATCTCTCCCACCTCTGCTCTGTCTCTGCCTCTCTCTCTCTCTC
>JADRCD010224849.1:0-20935 GCA_019843815.1 Montemys delectorum | reverse complement strand
TCTAGAGTTTGAATTTTACTACTTTTCTTCTTTTAATTTCAAGATTGTTTTAGGCTTATAGTAGCAGCAAGTTAAATACTCTGAAAACAAGGATACAATATGTGTTGGTAGTTGGTCTTGTGCATTGAATAATCAGACGCTGATTTCTATGCCTAGACATCTGTCCACAGTCTGGATGATGGCATGGTCGAGCATCTCAGGTCTCAATGTTATGTAAAAATTGTTTTCTATTATCTCTGATTAATCAATAAAGAGCTGATTCAGCATATGACTAGGCAGAGGAGATAAGAAGGCTGAACTTTCAGGCAGGAGTCCTGGGGAGAGAGAAGGAAGGAATGGAGAAACCAAATGGAGAAAACAGGAGCATTCATCATGACATTGTGATGAGAGAGCAAGCATGAGGAAACACATGGACCAGAATGAGTCAAGGCCACACTCAGATAAGGGTAAGGGACCAGGTACATAGGAAATAGGTAGTCTGACAGAATTAAAGTAGCTCAGAACCTGCCCTGCTTAGGCTTGCAGCTTTTAAATAAGAATACCAAGTCTCTATGCCAGTTACTTAGGAGTTAGAATAGGCTAGAGCATCCAAAAGAAAAAAAATGCCCTGCAATTATTCAGACAAAAAAATGAGAGGAAGCAACCTCCCCCAATTCTACTATACATATGAATATGTTTATTTATTTATAAGATTAACTGTCTTCTATAATAGATGGTAGGTTGAATTTCTCTCTTCTCTTTTTCTCCCATTCCTCTTTTTTTTTCTCTTCCAAATCCATTACAAATCTATATAAATCTATATATGGGAATAGATTTATTATAGCAGAGGTAACAGAAAGGGGGAACCAATAGGTGCCCATGGTTTAATTTTCCTAGCTTCTCTCTCTGTAATCACAGACAGTTCCTAAGCAGAATTATTAGTAAGTATATTGATTGACATCTGTGAAGCTAATATGAGGGAAAATTTAAAAAGCCACCAAGTCTACTGTGTCTCATGAATGAAGCAGTGAAAGCAAGGGTAGCATAAAGTAGGTCTGGGGAATACTGCTGATTATTGTCAATTTCTTTGATATGCATCAAACTTTCTGAGAATATCTGAAATCACAGAATAAATTTTAATGACCTAAGGAAATGGTCAACAGATAAAACAATGTCTTATATAATTTAGTTAGTGAAAAGAATGTGAAATTGATATTTTGATATTGCAAATTATACATCAATTGATTTCATAATCAGTGCAGGAGACAATTATAGGAAGAGAAGCAATGATGCTTTTATTCACATGCTATGTGACATATAAATGGTTTAATTAACATCACTAAGTTTGAAGTTTTACTATAAATATTCCAAGTTTTAACAAATTCCAAAATGTTCCTTTTTAATGATATATAAGCTAGTGCTTTTAAAGTATTTTAATCTAAATAGTACTTTTCTATTAATCACATAATCACATAAAATCTTAGGTAAAGGATGAATGTACAGTAATCAAAAACTCAATAGCTATCATGTTATTATTTTCTTGGCTGTTCAAAGCAACCTAAAAAAGGACTTATTTTAGATCATAGTTTAGGGGAATGTCATCACAGCAGGGAAAACATAGTGAAGGGATAGATAGGTGGCTAGTCATACTTCCTTTACCTTCAGGAAGCAGAGAGATCATGTTTTGCCCTGTTTTCCTTCCATCTAGGATACCAGCACATGGGACAGTGATGTATATATTCATAATGGGTTTTCTCACTGCAGTTAAATCTCTGCAGAAACTCCTTCACAGACATAAATGAAGGTATATATTCTAAATAATACTGAATCCTATCAAGGTGTCAAGATTAACCATTGCAGTTTTCAAATCGCCATGCTCCCTACTGAGCAATCCATCATCCTGTTTATTACCTAGGTTGATTGTAGATAGCAGTCACGGACTCCTAGTATTCTGACTTTTTAGTCATCTTTAGCTATTCATCCCAGCTCTACCTTCTGAGTTTGTCCAGTGATGGCAGCCTCCTTTGTCTCTATCTGTTACAACTTTTTAAACTTATGATTCTGAAATATATGTCTTTTCTAATTGCATTGAACTCTCAGCAATAAGAACTAGTAATAGTATCTGCAGATGATGTGGAACATGTGCTGACTTCTTTGTTTTGAATATCCTTATGAATTTTAATCCCATCAACTTGATGAGTGAAATATCTGAGAATGTACTTGTTTTATTCAAAGTCACAGAGGTAAGAGGTAAATCTAAAAATTCCCATCTTGGGTTATCTCTTTTCTATAACACAATCTGTCTCTTTTTGGATATTTCTTAGGTTTATAGTTAATCTTCTTTTCCTTTGTCATATTCATGATGTGTGATTTGTAAACTGTATTTCTTTTAGTCACAAGGTCAGAATACTTTTGAGAACTGGGGCCAATTTCTTTTACGAAGGATAAACAATTTATGCTTATCATTTGATATAGACAGACAGATGAATATTGTAGAAACTCCTGGCTTTGCATCACAATTGCTTTTAACTGTGATGTAAGAGTTACTTAAATTCTTAAACTCTTGATGGCACCACCTCTATGGTAAGTTAACATGAGAATCACTTAAGATCTTGGCAATCAAAAGTCTGTCATAAGTGATCTTCCTCAAGTGTTGCCTTCCTTGTCTCTTTTCTTTTTTCTAGAGTCCTTCTTGTCTTCTCCAGTACACGTACAGTTTCTCTGGCATACACTATGATTTCCACCATGAGTGAATCTGCTTTTAATTGTTTCTTCATAGGTACTTGTTTATATTCCTGCTCAATTAATGTGGTTGTAGCTGCATTCCCACCTCCTTTTTTTTTTCTTCTAAGCAGAAACACTTGTGTGGCCAGAGTTGAGCCTGTATAGCCCAAGGAAAATCCAGGCATGGGAGATAGCCCTTATCTCCTTCAACTCCCCTATCTGAGATAGGTCTTCATGTTCATACATGACTGGCAGCTCATAGTGATAGGAGTGAATACGTTTGTACACATTGTCAGAATCGACAAGCTCATCTCTCTTCTTGTCTGCACTGGTCTCCTAACCAGACACTTGTTAACCTTGACTCTGATTCTTGCAGCAGCAGCAGCCACCACGTGGCATCTTTCAGCATCTGTATGCTGGCTCTGTTGAAGAAGAAAAGAAGTCCAAATTACCATTCTCAAACTAAGCCAGAAAACCTCCAGCCCAAACTAACAAATAATATTCATTGAGGCCAGTAGATTTTGCCCTGCATCATTTCTAGAATCAGTTTTGACCTATTGTGAAGAATTGAATTACGATGGCATTTATTGAATAGCAACATCTCAAAATAAGTGAAATTTAGTTATTTCAGAAGGATTTGTAATGTTCTCTGTAACAGTGCAGGCATATGGACATGCAAAGAAACATGTGAATGATATTGTATTCTCAGGCCAACTGAGGCACTTGAGATGGCACTATGTATTCTGTTTCAGAAGTGAAGTACAGCAGGATAGAAGTTTAAAGGGAAATTTTGACATGCTCACTTTCTACTCTCATTATGGGACTGCTATGTGTTGGGTGTTGTTCCAGCAGGAAAACATCATGCTTAAACCCTGTCTTCACACAGCAAAAGACACACCAATAAGCCATAAATAGCACACGAGACACAGCAGTATCATGAGGGAAAGAGGCAGAGAAATGCTTTTGTTTACTAGGGATGCTATGGCCATGATGAAAAGACAGCATAAAACTTTTCCCAGTGTTCTGGAGGTTGCAAACCCCGAATCTACATGTTTAGCATTACTGCACTCCATTTCTAAGGTTCCTTAGATGGTCTAGTAGCTACAGGTATTACTTGGTTTGTTGATGCAACATTCCAATCTCTGCCTCTCTGTTTCTACAAAGTCTCCTACAGCAACATTCATCATTGGATTTATGTATCATTCTGAAGATCATGGAGTGATCCTATTTAATCTCTGTAATCTAATTCCATTGTATAGGTGTTTTTTCAAAAAAAGTCATATTTATAGGTATAAGGATATTGGCATATGTTATAAAGGAGCCTTAAATAGGCAGTTGGAGAGTAGTGAAGAATAGTGCTTAAAAATAATGAAGAGGGCTGTCTGTAGAGGCAATGAATGAATGTAGGGGCATATGAGGGCATGAAGAGTCACCATTGCAATGGAAAAATGGCAAGTATATATTATATGAATGTCACAGGGTTGTTGCTCTTCTACAGATAAAAAGGTAAGTTGGAGTCACCAAAAGGAAGGAAGAGATAAGATCACAGACGTATCACCTAGAATCCATGGGTTTGCCAGGCACTATGTGGCCAGCCAATGACACACTTTCAGAATGCCCTGAGCTCATAAACACCATGAGTTTTTAACAGTTAGTAGTGCTTGGTCTTTGGGAGTATCATCAGAGCTTCACATCACTTGCCCTCTAGTTTCCTTTGTCTACTAATCATCTGTTTAAGAGAACAAGCAGGAAGCTACTCTTTATTCCACCTAGAACATCCAGCACACCTGGTCTGATTGTGATCCTGTGCACTTACCATAGAGTTTCCTGTGTCCATTCATCACTCTTCATTTGATGGTTACATGCTCTTTATTTCTGGATCATAGGAGACAAGTCTTTTAAAGATAATCCTATTTGTTTTTCATTGACTTCAAGTTTTACCAGTAGCTCCTGAACCTGTAGAGAAACAGTGGATAGCTTTTGAGGCTAGCTGGCTTATATTCATGGATTCTCAACTAGGATGTAACTTTCATTATTTATCTGTAACTTTCATGTGTAACCCAGGGGTTAGGCAGCTTCATTTACTTCAAGGGATGTGGAAAATTTCAAAGACCAAGGTAGTCAATCATTTGGCCTCATGGGAATGAGGGCAGTTAAAAGCCTGCCTGGACCACACAGCTGTTGTTTCCCTATATTCTTCATTGCTGGACTAACAAATAGGATTTGCCTTGGGTGAGAAAGAAAGGGTCCACTGTGTGACACACTCTCACCCATCCCAACTTTATGTTTCTATGAGTGTGCAGAAACAGGAAAATGCTAAATTCACCACATATAAGAGTTTTTAAATAGAGCCACTTTTCTTTTTTAATTTCAACATGAATTTCTCATTCAATTTAAAATTATTTCAAGTATTAAGTAAAATTGAAATAAGTTACTAAAATTTTATGTATTTCTAACCAGTTAATCCCCATCCTAGCCCTCCTTTTCTTTGGGACTGAACCTGAATTCTCAGGCATTTACTTTATTCAGAACATAAAAGTTGATGGGAATTACAGATGTTTGTGCTTTCCCTTGGTGAGTTTTTTTTCTTTGAACATTTAGAAAAGAACAATTACCTGGTCAATATAAATCTTCTACTGACCTCTTTCAACAAAGTCAATGAAATAGTTTTATATTTAATGTATTATCAAATATTACCAGGAAAAGGATGTTGGAAGGTGACTTTGGAAGTGACGTTCTCTTATTAATGACGGCTATGACTTTCAGAAGCATTTTGTGAAGATGTACTCCAATTACTTATGCTTAACCAGCCATTCATAGTTCTATAATTTTTGATTGAGTCATTTAGTTTTGGACCTTTCTTATGACAGTGTAATTAAGCATAAGGCTTATTCTCTGCCTATTGTGCTGGAAGAAAGGACTTTGTCAGATCAGCTCAACCTTAGCTTGTGGGTGAATATAGAACATTTCTGGAGCTATAAGGGTAACATTCTTATTATAGTGGTTTTGTACAAAATAAAAACAACAGAATAGGAAAGTTGATTCAGACATTTTTCTCTAAATCAAACTTCAAAACTCCATCACTATGACACTTTACTTTTCTTCTTCAGAAAACTAGAACTGAATGAATTTGAACTTGCAATATGTACTTGTTTTTGCCCTCTCTTGCAATGGAATATAGAAAAACTATCCCCTTGTAAATAAGGGAAATTTTTAGTGTAACTCTGCATGAAAATTTAGTTCAGAGAATTATAGCACCAGTGATTAGGAAACAACAATGCCTGTTCTGTCCTTCATCCAGTCCCAACTTAGCCTGCACTATTTGGAAGCTATATAGATTTTAGCTGATACAGGGAACATTCACAGCCACTCAGCAGCAGGGGAGAAGATCTGAAATTTCACATATAATTTTATGGTGGTATCTAACAAGTTAAAGCATTAATTGGAAGTAAGGTCATAGTTGCTTTTCATAAATATCAATATGTTCTTGTGTTCATCTCACAGGAAGGGAGGAAGTCATTGTTAAAGCAGAGCAAAGCACACACAGACAAAGGAATCACAAGTAACACAAGCTTTATATACGTTACACAATTATATTTTTTCTTTAGATATTGAAATAATTTTGGAATACACACACACACACACACACACACACACACACACACACACATATATATATTAGAAACCATATTGTGGTAAAGATAACTTAACAGGTGATTCTTCAAGAACATAAAAGGTCATTGGGAAAACTAAACCCATGACAGCTTTTTTGAAATGTTTGCCTTTATATATAAATTTTGGAAATTACAGTGTGCATCTGTTCAGTGCATAGTTAAGAAGAAATGGCCTAAAAAGGTTTATGGTAGCAAGAAGTTACCTGTGATGACATCATCTTTCACTGTAGCTGTTCAAATTTAACTATGCTCTTTGGGGACAAAATTTTTTTTCATAAATATTAAGTAGACCTTTTATTTCCAGTTGAGATACCAATATACATATATAACAGTAGTCCACTAAATCTCCTTTCACCTCTGCTTGGGATTCAACTGACCTACCAGACATGCTTTGGTCTGATATAGACAGTAAATGTGACATGACACATATAAAGCTGTGATATATGTGTCATGAGTTTTTGTCATCATGTCTCATAATGATATATGAGTTTTTGAGGTGATAATTTAGGCAGCAATAATTTGTTGGTACATTTTTTGAAAAATACTGATGCAAAGAAAATGAGCAAGTGTTGTGAGGTATGTAGCCACTAAAATTCTCCTGGCATGTTTGAAAAATCAATGTGTATGTTATGAAGTTCCATGATCATGAGACAATAGCCTGTAGCTAAATTTTGATTTTCATATTTTAACCGAATGTTTTTCTAAGTTGCATGCAATCATTTCAAGAATGTATTGGTCTTACTTGATAACCACAGGATGAATAATTTAAGTAGAAACATTTTTAGGTTTCGATGTAACAGATTCTGACTGTTGTCTACTTTTCTGGATGTGAACAGAAATCAAAGATCCAGGCATGTTGCCTAGCAGAGTATCTTTTTAGGAGGCAGATCACATTGATGAGAATCTCATCACTCTTTCCTCTAGTATTAGATTAATAGATAGATTAGTAGTTAAAAACCAAGTAAGACTTGACAACTTCAATGCTGTGAGAATTGCTCTTGAATCATTAAAAATTAGAAAGCAATGATGCACAAACTCAAATGAGGACTATCTAGGGAAATATTCCAAAGTACCAAAAGGATTTTTATTTTGCCCATAATAAGTCATCTTTCAACTCCTTAAAAAAATATGACATTTTGTTTTCCTACATTTTGAGTCACAGAAAAATGTTGTGTTCCAGGAGATGAAGGTTTCAGAGAAAGTACAATCAACTTATACTGTACAAGTATAGGAATACTTTGAGACAGACATCAATATGTCTTTATGACTGTATACTGTAAGGATATGGTGAGGGAAAATCTAGAAAACCTTTGTATAGAGTATCATAATGACGAAAGTGAAATAAATAGTAACATACCAATATTTTAAATTCATTATAAATACATACCTCTTCTTGATATTAGTTGCATTTTAAAATCTTATTAAAGGAAAAGGGAGTAGTTATATAGCTATTATTATATTGCTTTATTTTATTATGGATAAATGTGGTTTGTTTTTTCAAGTAAGTTTAGCATGATTGACAAAAAATAGCAAGGTTTTGTGGCTAAATGCAGATGACATCAGAAGATATGTAGCTAAAATATGTAGAATAGAAAAACAACTAGTTAGATACAAATATGTATCACTGCTGGAACTTTTTACTGAATTACCAAATTGGTTCTAAGTCAATCTTGAATTTGGCAAACCTTACTTTAAAGGGGAATGGCTGTGACTAAAGAATAAATATGAACATGTTTGAACCTTGGTCCCCAAAGGCAACTTTTGGTTTTATTTTCCTTCTCAAATTTAGCTTATTTCTGCATATTAGCTCTATCTCAGATTGCATCTTTGTGGCTCACCTCCCTACCCTAGTGGTAATATAGTTTTAAAATTATATATATATATATATATATATATATCATTCATATATAAATATAAATATGATATATACAACTGTTAGTGATGATGGATTTTCAAAATGTAATCAAGAAGAAAATGTTAACAGCTGGGTGTGATGGCCCATTCCTTTAATCCCAGCACCTAGGAGGCAGACGCAGGTGGATTTCTGTGAGCTCAAGACTAACTTAGTCTTCATGAAAAGTTTCAGGACTGCTAGGACTACTCATTGAGATCCTATCTAGAAAAAATGAAGAAAGAAAAAACAAAGAAAGAAAGAAAGAGAGAGAGAGAGAGAGAGAGAGAGAGAGAGAGAAAGAGAGAAAGAGAGAAAGAGAGAAAGAGGAAGGAGGGAGATTAAACTGAGAAGAGAGAAAAATAAAGATTGTAAATTACTTATAAATTTTACACAAAATAACAAGATAATCAACAATTTAGACTATCCTTGACAGTAAATATGTGATTTTGGTTCTATATATTTGTGAAGTTTTAGAATGGAGAATGCTCATGTAAAATTGGAAGAACCAATGCCTTCAGGTGCCTGGAACATTCAGCTGTTACATCCTTGCTCTGATATTTATCCATCCACTGAGGGCTGCTTCAGGGGAGAAGATCATGAGGGAATAGCAATGGTTTTTGTTTGACTAAAACATACAAAGACTTGAAAGAAATTTCAAAATGGTGTTATCTATAACTTAGCCATGGAAGAACATTTTGAATTAGACAATTTAATAAAATAGGTTTGACTATCACAAATAAGGCTGCTATGAACATAGTGGAACACATGTCCTTGTGGTATGGTGGAGCATATTTTGGGTATATGCCCAGGAGTGATGTAGCTGAGTCTTCAGGTAGAACTATTTCTACTTTTCTGAGGAAGTTCCAGATTGATTTCCAGAGTGGCTGTACCAGTTTGCAATCCCACTGTCAATGGAGGAATGTTTATTCATAATAGCCAGAAACTGGAAGCAACCCAGATGTTCCTTAACTGATGAATGGATACAGAAAGTATGGTTTATTTATACAATGAATAGTGTTCACGTATTAAAAATGAGGACATCATGAATTTTACAGGCAAATGGATGAAACTAGAAAATATCATCTCGAGGCAACACAGATCAAAAAGGACATACATGATATGTACTCACTGATAAGTAGA
Organism: Montemys delectorum; assembly: GCA_019843815.1. NCBI lineage: Eukaryota > Metazoa > Chordata > Mammalia > Rodentia > Muridae > Montemys > Montemys delectorum. The sequence goes on along the minus strand of JADRCD010224849.1, from coordinate 11,524 downwards.
TATTAACCAAAAAATACAGGGAATACCCATGATACAACCCATAGACCATAAAAAGTTTAACAAGATGGAAGGCCTAAGTGAGGATGTGTCAAACCACCTAGATAGGAAAACAAAATAATCATGGTATGAAAAGGGAGGGAGGAAGCTGGGTGAGATGAGGAAAGGGGGCAGGAGAGAAGCTCAGAGAGCCAGGAAAATGGAAATATGCAGCTGCTGGGGGTGGAAGGAACCTCCAGAATATTCCAGAGACCTGCGATATAAGAGGATTCCAGGACTCAATGTAGTTGACCTTAGTCAAAATGCTCAGCCATGGGGAGATGAAACATGAGGAAATCACCTCCAGTAGATAGATAGGGCCCCCAGTGGAGGGATGGGGTCACCAAACTACCTTCAAAATTTTTGATCCAGAATTCTTTCTATCTAAAGAAATGCATGGACAAACATGGAGCAGTAACTGAAGGAAAGGCCAACCAATGACCAGACAACTTAGGATTTATCCCATGGGCAGGCATCAAACCCTGACATTATTACTGATGCTGTAATGTGCTTACAGACAGGAACCTAGCATAGCTGTCCTCTGAGAGGTTCTACCAACAGCTGACTAAGACAGATTCAGATACTTAAAACCAACCATTGGACTGAGGTCAGGGACCCCTATGTTAGAGTTACTGGAAGGATTGAAGGAACTGAAGAGAATGGCAATCCTATATGAAAAACAACAGTGTCAACTAACATAGAGCTCCCAGAGATTCCCCAACCAAAGAACATACATGGCTTGGTCTGAGGACCTGGCAAATATGTACCAGATTACTGCTTTGTCTGGCCTCAGTGGGAGATTATGAGCCTAATTGTGTAGAGACTTATACCCCAGGGAAGGAGGAGGCCTGGGCAGGTGGAGGAGCACCCTCTCAGAGGCCAAGAGGAGGGAGAATGGGTGAAAAACTCTGGAAAATGGGACTGGGATGGGTGCAACATTTCGGATGTAAATAAATAAAATAATTAATAAAAATAAAATGTGTTTGAAAACTAAAACACACTTGATTCTGTTACTAAATAACATATAGAATTGTGTTCTCATTTAAGCAGGGATAAAAAGTTTATTTAATAGTGTTTAGGTGTGGATTTTCAGACACAAGCCTTGTTTTTTTGCTCAGATCCTTACTCAGACAACTCCCATTTAGTTAGATCAGAATTATGCAATAAAGTAGTATGCAGTTAGAATACTGTGTTTATAAATCTCAAACATAATTTTGAGTTTTCAGTGGTACTTACTAGTCTCAAGTACAGGATGTGAAGCAGTTCACTATGAACTGGTTACCAGCTTGGAAGTACAGCAAGTTAGAGCATAATTATAAACAGTAAGTTATATAAAACAGGTATCAATACCTACAAAGACGAGGTAGAGAGAAATAAATTTTGGATTCCTTATGACTAGGTCTGACATGGTTTCATGTACTCATGAAGTCTTGTTTCAGCAACATACTTGCATCACAGGGGGTTCCAAAATGCAGCTCTATCTACCTCACATACCATGAGGCATGTGACTCATTGGGCTAAAGGCACTGCTTAATGGGAGAAACATATCTTTGTTGTTTCAATCAGCTCCCCCTTATTTCCATGTGGTGATAATTGATATATTTTCAGTTATTCTTGAGAACTATAAACAAGAAATGAAGAGAGGTATGAATTGGCCCAAGGCCATTCCAAGAACTATCTTGAGAAGGGGTCCAACATCAATGAGTTAGAGAAAAATTGCCAGAGTCTCACAAGAAACATGTTTTTCCATCTTCAATATATACTTAGTCAGTCAGTATTTAGTAGACATCTACAATGTGCAAAGGCCTAGGTTAACGCTATAAACAAGAAAGGAGTCCCTGGCTAAATGATACAGAGAAAATGATACAGAGATGTACATGATGGTGTTACAAAAGATTGGATTCTACAAGTCACAGCATCATGTGCTGTGGGAAGGTAGGAGAGACTAAGCCAATAGCTTCAAAGAATTTTTGTATTGTTCAATGTAGAATATTACAGGGCTGAAAGGAAAACTCAGCAGTTACAAGCACTGGTCATTCTTCCAGGTAACTTGAGTTTAGATTCCCAGCACCAGTTCTAGAGGATCTGGTCTCTGTGTGTGGTGTACAAGTATAAATTCAGGATAGACAATATATCTTATATAAAATAAAAGAAATCTGGAAAAGACACATATTGAAAAGGAAAGAAGGCCACTAAAGTCATCATAGTTCATACCAAGACAGTTAAAAAATGTAAAAATTGACTAGACTCAAAATTGTAATTCTTTGTACCTTCTGCAGTATAATTAAATAGAAATATTATTGAAATCTAAGAACCAAATGTATTTTAGAGAGTTAGGTAATTGTAAACTTCTCTATTAAAAAATTCTTAATTTTTTTTTGAGACAGGGTGTCTCTCTATGGCCCTGGCTATCCTGGAACTCACTCTGTAGACCAGGCTGGCCTTGAACTCAGAGATCCACCTGTCTCTGCCTCCCAAGTGCTGGGATTAAAGGCATGTACCACCATTGCCTGGCTAAAAAAATTCTTAATTTCACTCTGCCACCTTGTTCTTGGGAAGTGAATTGTCACTTTAAGGATATGTTTTAGCAAACACCATAATTTTCATCTGCTTTTTTTTTATGAAATCCACTGTTAATGTCAGTAGATACAGAAGTTTTTCTGGTTTTAAGATAAACTAACTGATTTAAACAAACAATTTTAGGAGCAGAAGCCAAAAAACAAAAACATCCTCTACATCTGGTTATTGTTGAAAACATATCAAGTAACTTTCAAGAATTAATTATTCATTTGAGAAAAGAAGTAGTTATCTGGAAAAGCAGGAAGTAAAATTATTATAAGCAGATAGGACTGATAATTCTAGAGCCAGTAATCTTTGTTTTCCTATGTTTTTTATTTTATTTAAGAGAAAAGGACAGTCAGTGTATAAACATTTTAATCATAATTTTTCTATGATGATATGGAAAACTGCTAAGTCAGGCTGGAAAAAATGAGATTTTAGGTCTTTAAAAAATTACTCAGACTATGAGTAAAAGAAGATACTTAGCAGACAAGATTCTTAGACTAGAACCATTCTGACATGCAATGCCAGTTGTTTGGCAGTCTTAAAGTTCATGTTCATTCATGACTTTCCAGCTTCAAACTAAGTGTGGAAAATGATGATACTGCAGATAATGTTGGGTTTCCAATGCTGCTTAAAATTTTATTACTCTTCATGTATCTTTGCAATTGAATTTTAGTAATGTAAATGGCAATGATAACCAGAAAACATGTCAGTATATGCAAGTATACACAAAAGAATGGAAACAAAACACAAGAATGCTTGGATTGTAGAGCAAGCTGCTAGCTAGTGGTATTTGCACTGTTCATTGTGTTCCATGCTGCTCTCTATTAGACATAATTGAAGAGTGTAATAGAACAACATTCTTTAAAAATCATCCCTTTCTCTTTGGGCTGTTCTAGAAATAGAAAAGAGGTGCAGAATCACACTATAGTGATCACAGCATGTTGTAGAATAAGGTACTTATTTTATCTTTTCTCTCCAAAAGTAAGGTAATAACTCATTTTCAGGATTAGTCAACAAAATATATAAGAAAAGTATTTTGAAAAGAGAGAATGAAGCTGTAGTGATGGAATTATGATTCAGAGTGTGTGGAGAATAGGATGCTCAAGACAGTTCAGAGGAAACAGAGCGTAGCTCACAGGAAAAGCCAAGGATGAAAGCTGGATGGATTATTGATGTCTGCTGCAATGGTAGGGGCAGACATGCTTGAGACATTCTTTCTCTCTTCCTGTCCCAGTATGTTTTGGACTCTGTGTACTTCCAGAAACTGTGTGCTCTTCTAGAAGTCTGAAGAAACAAGCTAAGCCTCTAAGCCCAGAAAAAGACTCTCCCCAGCAGCAAAAAATAGGTAAACGTCTTCAATATTATTCTTTGACCTTCAATGTAACCCCTAAATGTAACTACATTTTCTTAAATATGTGAACCAATTCAACAATGAAAGCCAATCCTTTTATTTAGTAATAATTCAGTTTTTCATTTCAGATCTCAGTGGCCTGTCATGGAGGCCTGATTGCAGTCATCACTCAGGGCTTATTACACTGTCTTCCTGCAAGTTCAGGTCATACTTCGTAAATGGCTTTTCTGTCATTTCTTTGTTTTATACTTTGGATATACCACCTTAAAATATTAGGTGGATCCTTTTTAATCTAGTGTCTTAAATATTTATATAATGTTAATCTATACTGTATTATTTTGATGACTATAGAACAAATGTACCAAATGTATTTTGAGAGTAAGTAGAAGGTATGAGTTTGACTTTTCCCTGTCTGTGAGGAAAGTCTGGCTAGATCAGTGCTTGCCAATGTATTACTCTGATCACAGTACAAGAGTAGTTAAGTTTTAGTTTTTGTGATTAAGGAAAGATTTAAGATGATGTAAATATGTTCTCAGCAACAGAAATGCACATGAATTTCCCAGCTTGTTATGGGATCAGTTCTCACCAAGTGGAAGAATTTGCAGATTGGCTACCAAGTTTCTACTTTTAGAGATTTTTTACTTTTATTAATAATAAGTTGAGCAATGAGGTAATAATAAGCTTAATGTTAAACATATGTGGAACTAAAATGCCTACAATAAAAAAATGCAATTTAATTGATTTTTTTTCTTACTAAAGTAAAGACAGATCAATTATAAACTCAGCATTAATTAGGAAATTAAGCCATGAACAACTTCCAGGAAAATTCAATAGCCCCCTTGAAATAGTAAACAGGTTAAACGCCAGCCATTCGATTGTTTGATACAAACAAGCAAATAAAAATGAATATTATTTTGCTTATCATCATTTTGTCATTTATAAGCAAAGAGGTATACTTTGTTAAAGACTGAATGCTGTGATGTTGTGATGGGCTGTTTGAGAGAAAGTGTTTTTTAATCTCATTGAGCTAGTATGTTCTAGAAAGTTCAGCTGAGGTCAGTTTCCATTCATTCTGTGTTTCCTGTGAGTCAAGCACTTCATCAAGTCAAAGGAATAATAGATGAATAAGAAATGCTTGTTCTCAAGAGGCTAATAGCTTTGTCAGGGAAATACAGTTAGCAACAGAAAGGTCTATATAAACATGATCAGGGAAAGCCTAGTCCTCACGTATAATGGGCTGAAGTGCACCCTTTCCTCATCTGGAGAATCAATGAAACTACAGTAGGAAACCTGGGCCACACCTGGAGCTGAGGAAAGGTTAAACCACATAGGGAGGATGAACATTGTGTAGGCAGTGAGCCTAGAGCCATTATTGACTATTGATAGACTTTTGTTCTCATTATTTAATCCAATGAGAGGAAGCAAAAGATGGGTTAGGCCCACAAGTGGGGTCAGGTCTGGGGTGGAGTCCATTTTTAAAGTATGGGAACAACTAATGAAGTTAACAGAAATGTTTGAAATGATCAGATACCATTTGGGAAAATAAATACATATTTCTTGATAGATAATAATGGTATTTTTCCTTAAGCCAGAATATAGAGTTTATTCAGTTATTTGCTTTCTTATTTTGTCCTTCAAATATTTTGATCTCACAGAAAAGATAGATAACCAATATTAAAATGTATTTAAAATATTATTGCATTTATACTAGGTACCAAAAGACCTCTTAGGTGCTGGAGAATGTTCTTCATAAGGTCTTACTAAGTAAGTGAGTACACTGCTAGTTTACTATGGCATGAGTATTAGCTCAATCAAATCCTAGTCATTATTTGAGGATAAAGAATTAAATACTGATAAAAGTTGAAATTAGTTTTCATCTAGAGGTGACCTCTATGCTCAAGTTCCAGAATGACTAACTTTTCCTAAACTGAGACAAATGCTTGCCTGCATACATGCTGGGAAATTTATCTTTGTCAACAATGTCCCATCAGACATTTGAGGAATTTCATCACTGTCAACTAAGGAACATTTGTAACACTGAATGAGTCCAACTTTGGAGCTGTACCTCATGTAATTCAGTTTTAGCCCAGATGGTAATGGGCACAGAAACGATGGCAGAGTTCTATTATGGGATATACAGGGCAACTGAAAGTAAGGAAGGAAAGAAAATCTCCAAGGACATTCTGGAAGCAAATTGTCTGTATATGACTCAACTGTTGGCTGGGAGGAAACTAAAACAGTAAAGAGGTCATCTTCAAGTATGGCCATTAGAGACAGAGCAATAAAAGTTTGTCCAGCCTTGAAGAAATAGAAGAAAAATACAGTCATAACTGGGCTGATCGTGGACCACTTCAGTACTGACATATTAAAATCTTAATATAGTTACATCTATTTAGGCAACTGTTTTAAAAGTTTTCTCATATTTTCTGACAAATGTTTTGTTTGTAGAATGTAAAAAATTTATTTAAGGCAATTTTCAAATAAATACAGCTTATATCACTTCCAAATTTAGGGGTGTTTGAAGAACTGAGATAATTTTAAAAAGAGTGCATCAACATATATTATGTACTACATACATAATTAGAAATAAACCCTAAGTGAAGTAAAAGTAAGAAGGTAAGCATTTTGGTGTTTTGTTTCTTTGTTTGTTTTTTGTTTTTGTCTCTGATACTTTTGACAGATTTCACTTTTAAAGTTTTATTTAATTTTATTTCATATGTATGGTATTTACTTGCATGTATATCTATATGAGGGTGTAGGGATCCCTAGAACTGGAGTTACAGATAGCTATAATCTGCCATGTGAGTTCTAGGAATTGAACGTCACTTCTCTGGAAGAACAGCAAGTACTCTTAACTGCTGAACCATCTCTCCAGTCCTGGGACATTCTTTTTTTAAAATTAAGTAACAAAAGCAAGAGAAAAAAATGACTGACACATCTCATAGATGCATGACAGCATGAGGTCTCATCAGTGTCTTGAGGTGCTCAGTCCTAGGGTTTGGGTTATCTATGTTGCTTCAGGAATTGACAATGTCCAAATCTGAGACCATGGACATTAGTCTTAGACTCAGTTTGGGGTTGAGATGTAGTTCAGTTGGCAGGGTGCTTGTGAGCACTCATTAAATCCTGGGTTTGATTCCTATTACTGATATAATGAACACATGTAATCCTACCTCTACTTCTGGAATGGAGCATCAGAAGTTCAAGATCATTTTCTGCTACATAGAAATTCAAGACCAACCTAGGATACATGAGATCCTAGGCAGGGAAAAGAGATTGGAGATGGATCAATGGGTAAAGCAACTGCCATGCAAATGTGAATGAGGACCTGAGCTTGGAACTCCCCAAGAAGACCAGGACTCTTGTCTGCTGGTTATATACCCATTATCCTAGGACTTAGAAGGAAGAATGCCTGGTAGAGGCAGAAGAATTTATGATATTTTAGAGTCAGCTAGCCTGGCATATGCATTGGTGAATAGTAAGAAAACCTTTAACAAACAGTGTAGAAGGTGATGATCAATCCCTGAATTTGTCTGCTGGCCCCATGCTCTCCTCACCTCCCAGCACACACACATGCATGCGCACACACACACACACACACACACAAACACACACACAATTTTTTATAGGAATTAACCAAGGTATTTTCATATAATTGATATGACATGAATATTTCCTATATAACAAAAGAAAAGGTTCAACAAACTTAACTTTATTTCCGAAGTTTTAGTAATGTTATATACAGTAATTTTACTCTGTGCTAGTTCTAAAGAGAAATTCTATATTATTACTGAGTTATTATACATTCATAAGAAACCCAGAGAAGAAAGTTTTATAAATGCATTGATAATCTTGTTATTTGGTACTTTGTTACTGAAACCGTGGCTTTCAGACAGCTGGGCAGAGTCCTTATGGTTTGCTTTGTTTTGTTTGAACCTCTGTTACCACTACAGGACTAGAGAAAACTAATTTGGTGCATGATGTGCTCCTCAGTGTAATGAACATATTTTAGTTTTAGCAAACACATCACAAAGCTATGACTTTTAATGCACACTTCCTTAGAAGAGATGCCAGGGTATCCTTTTATTTTGAATTGTATTTTCTGGCAGAAAACTTGTATGTACCATTAAAGCAATCATAGGATATTTATTAAAATATTATAATATTAAAATATTAATAGAATAGGAAACCATTGAGCCACACATTAATATAGTGTCTATGTTTGCTTACTACTTTCTTCCTAAAAACAAATAATCCACTTTACAGCCTCTGGCTACTTGACCAATGGGATTATTATGGGATTTTGGACAGTTCCATAAATCTAGAAAGTGAAATGTGTCATAATACAATGAATCTCAGGAGCTGGGGAGCATTTTCTGTTCATGGTATCTGGCTAGTATTCACAGGACAGGCATTTACAGTGGTCATTTCAGAATCTATATGCTCATTGGGAATAGCTGTAAGAAAAAATGAAATGGCTTCAGCTATCAACTAATGGTTTCAGTGACAAAAAGTAATATTGTTTTCAATAAATGGAATTATTTGAATTATGTTTCATATACTTGCTCTATCTCCTATTTTCTTGATTTTAGTGAAGAGAACATAATTGGGATAAGAAAGCAAAATCCCAATTTTTTTACTAGATATTTTTTTTATTTACATGTCATTTAATTTTTCCTTTCCCAGTTTCCCCTCAAAAAAAACAAAACAAAACAAAAACAAAAGACAACAACAAGAACAAACCCCTGTTCCCTCCTCCCTCCCCCTGCTCGCCACTCCACCCTCTCCTGCTTACTGGACCTGGCATTCCCCTACACTGGGGCACAGAACCTTCACAGGGCCAAGGGCCTCTCCTCCCCTTGATGACCGACTTAGGACAAACAACACCATGAACTAACTAGTACCCTCAGAGCTCTCAGGGATTAAACTACCAATCAAGGAGTACACATGGTGGGACTGATTGCTCTGGCAGCATGTGTATAGCAGAGGATGGCAAAATCCCAATTTTAAGAGATGCTTTTAGTCTTGACTTAAGAAGAGTACTGATGGGAAAATTATATTAGGACTTTTAAAAAACTCTCTTTAGATTACATATTATCTTGATCAACCTCAGTTTTAGCTTTTATAATAATACAGTTTCAGCACAATGTTAAGTAGACAACATGATAGAAAACAAATGTTTGCATACTTCTTTAAATAAAGATTTAGAGGAGAAGCAAACAGGTTTTGTTATTCTAAAGAAGTGACAGTAACATGAGGGAAGAACCCATCACCAGCCTAACCCAGCTTCAGACTCATTATCACCCCCATGCAGGATGTAGAATGTGACCTCTGCTGCAATAGTGATGTGTCTGCTTCCTGATAGGACTTGGAGCCCACTGCATGGAAGGAAATACAAACCTGGTGCTGTAAAACAGGACGGCTGTGGCCCAGAAAGTTACAGCCCCAGTGGAGAACCCACTACTGATGCTGTACGGAATGGACTCGAGGTTAAGTTACCGCCTAAGATTTACATTTAAACACAGACTGGTGCTGCTCTCCAGCTGGGTCACTGCTTCTCTTGGCTGTGGACAATGGTGAATGAGAGAAGCACAGTTGCTGAGTATTCAGTCTTATATGAGACTTTTGTCCCACCTCCTCCAAGACCCAAGGGACATCCCAGAAGCGGGGACCTGGAGCAGATAAATATAAGAGCAAGATGCTTGGGAATAGTACTATAAAATACTGTCTTCTGGCTCTGGCATGGCCATTGCAGTCATGAGGGCGCAGAAGCTGTGGCTACAAACAAGGCCTGGATGGAAATATATGACGTGGAAGGAGGAAGCAGGTTGGTTAGGAAGAAGAAGGTGCTAGTAGGAGTGGGAGGGGGGATAACGGAGGACAATTGGGGTTGTACTTGATCATAATACAAGGAATATATATGAAAAATTATCAAAAAGAAAACAATGTTTTAAATTTGGTGCTATAAAACTGTGCAATGTTCACACATTATTATTATAAAAATAAAAAAAAACTGGAAAAAAAGAAGTAACAGACTTTTTAAATTTAAATTATAAAGGAAGTAAAAATTTACTGTTATACCTGTAACAGTCTGCATATAAGCTATCATTTTTTTTGAGCAATACATCGTGATTTTATTTAGTAAATAAGTGACATAAATCTTATAAATAATATTTTATTTTACAAACATAATAATATATCCACATGAGTGTTTTAATACCAATGACATCATTAGCTATAAGGATATTTTTTATTCTATAGTTGTCTAACAAAGATTTCATCTATTACCAGCACCAAAAGGTAAACATGATCCAAATTATTCTCATTTGTAGCAACAGTTAAAATCACAATCTAATTTTTTCTATTATGCTATAAATAATAATTTTATTAATCAAAAGTAAAAGAGCCTAGGGTTGGAGGATTATGTTCCATAATCTTAAGTATAATAATTTAAAAGCTAGCCAAAAGGGGGGAGACAAAGACAGTGTTAGCATCAACCAAGTGAGCTATAGTCTATCCCCGCCTATCCATACAATACCACGTATTTCCATATACCAGTCCGCTAGCTATAATTTTCACACAGACAGCGGCATATTAATTAATAGGTTCAGCCAAGGGGAGAACCTCTAGCTTCCCGGAGGAGGCCTGGCCAGCCTTCTCTGAGAACCACGGAGGTTTACAGGCTCCCTTTGGTATATGCCTTAGGACATCTGCCATTGGTTGCCCTCTCCCTCGAAAGCAATCTCGCTCCCCAATTCCTTACGGGCTCTTGCAGCCGGAAAAATCCTTGGTCCAAGGTAGATTGCTTTCCACAGTAGGCCGCTGGGTCTGCTGGGTAGCCACTAGAGGACTCTCGTGATGACCTGAGCCCCTAGCTTTGGCTGTTAACTCTTTGGTGCTTGGATTGTTCTCAGGACACTGGTAGGAACAACCAAGCACCCGCCAATGGTGTCAAAATGTCTTCGACCATACCTAATCTCATATCTCTAAAATTAACGCCAGATTTAAAGGCATCAAGACTAATATATCTCTACAATAAACTCTGGGTTAAATATCAACTAGATAGAAATTCAAAATGGTCACTTAATGACACCCTAGATCCAGCTATTTTAAGGGATCTTAATACATACTGCCAGCAGACTGGTAAATGGAAGGAGGTTCCCTCTAATACATCCTCGTGTGATTCTGCTATCTCTTTTTCTCCAGAACCCTTTCCTTCTTCTGTGCCATCTATGGGCCACTCCAAATGCCCCACATTGGCAGCTACCTTCACTCCTCCTGTCACCTGCTTTAAGGCTACAACCAAACCTCCAAGTCTTGCCACCTGACCCAGCAACAATCCTACCTCTAAGGGGAGTTGCTGGAGCAAATGACCTTGTCAAAGTATATGTTCCTTTCTCACTTAGTGAACTTTTCCAAATAAAAAACAGGCTGAGATACTTCTAATCCTTCCAAGCTTATCAAAGAATTCCAGTACAGCTTGACTTTCCATGATGTTTATATAATCCTCACTAACAATTTACTTCCTAAGGAACACAAGCGAGTCTGGAAAGAGGTAAAAAACATGCAAAT
>JADRCD010224848.1:0-77926 GCA_019843815.1 Montemys delectorum | reverse complement strand
AGCTAGAAGCCCTTCAAGAGGAAACACTAAAATCCCTTAAAGAACTATAAGAAAACACAATTAAACAGTTGAAGGAAATGAGCAAAACCATCCAGAATCTAAAAATGGAAATAGAAACAATAAAGAAATCAGAAAGAGAGACAACCCTGGAGATACAAAACCTAGGAAAGAAATCAGGAGTCATAGATGCAAACATCACCAATAGAATACAAGAGATAGAAGAGAGAATCTCAGGGGTAGAAGACACCAAAGAAAACATTGACGTAACAGTCAAAGAAAGTGCAAAAAGGAAAATGCTCCTAACCCAAAACATCCAGGAAATCCAGGATGCAATGAGAAGACCAAACCTAAGGATAATAGGTATAGAAGAAAGTGAAGACTCCCAAGATAATGAGCCAGTAAATATCTTCAAGAAAATTATAGAAGAAAACTTCCCTAACCTAAAGAAAGAGGTACCTATGAACATACAAGAAGCCAACAGAACTCCAAATAGACTGGACCAGAAAAGAAATTCCTCCCATAACATAATAATAAAAACACCAAATGCACTAAACAAAGAAAGAATTTTAAAAGCATTAAGGGAAAAAGGTCAAGTAACATATAAAGGCAGGCCTATCAGAATTACACCAGACTTTTCACCAGAGACTATGAAAGCTAGAAGATCCTAGGCAGATGTCATACAGACCCTACAAGAACACAAATGCCAGCCCAGGCTACTATACCCAGCAAAACTCTCAATTACCATAGATGGAGAAAACAAGATATTCCATGACAAAACAAAATTTACACAATATCTTTCCACAAATCCAGCCCTACAAAGGATAATAGATGGAAAACATCAACATAAGGAGCAAAACTACACCCTAGAAGAAACAAGGAAGTAATCTTTCAACAAATCCACACAAACCTAATTCCACCTCTTCCAACAAAAACAACAGGAAGTAACAATTACTTTTTCTTAATATCTTAATATCAAAATCAATGTTACCAACATATCCTAATTGATTGAAATCAAAAAATATGAGGAATTAGAAATTTATTGACTGTCATCCAATGGTCTCTCTAATTTGGTAATTGGAGAAATAGGTCCAATATTGTATAATCTATATACACTTTCAGCTTGTTTGTTCGTGACTGTGTCTTGCTGTGTACAACATAATGGTCTTGAGATCTTGCTTTTCCTATCTCAGCCTTTCTATTAGTAGTATTGTTTATTTCATGATTTTACACTATACTATGGTTTTCAGAACAGCTTACATATCTTAAAAGTATTTATATACCCAAAAGAAATGTAGACAGTTAAATTGGGAAGGCGTTTATAAGAGAACAACAAAAAGTGAGACTGAGTGCTTTGCTTGACGCTTGTAACTCTTTTATCAAGTTAGCACAGTAAGAGCCAAGCTCTACTAAATATAAAACAAACAAACAAAAATACTTTATATATATATATATATTTATGTTCATTTAAGAAAATATTAGTAGTGATGTATTATTTTGAAATGTACAGTTAATATGTTTGGAGTTATTTAAAATTTATATTGAGAAAAAGTTTGTATTTTCAGTATTGCTGTAGACAAGCATCTACATAAGACTGTTAAATTGATTGTTGTTTTATATCAAACAACTTTTATAATATTTATTTTTATTGTTATAATATTTTATAAATTTTAAAGAATATGACAAAAAAGATGTTGTAGGTATTGAAAGGGGGGTCTCTGGGAAGAGTTGGGGTACAAAAGGAAAACAAGAATGTGATTTAATTCTATTTACTTAAAATATGTTTTTAAATGTTAGCAAATTCAGATAAATTGAAATCATGTAACTTTTCTCATTATAATGCAATAAAACTTAAAAAAAATTATCTCAGAGCATCTGATAGTAGTACAAGACTAGTTAGACAGCTGGGGTATACTTCTCAGTTGGAAGCTATGATGGTACAAATTTTATTTTAATGGAAATTCTAAAACTTTTCTAGATTGTTTCTAAGAGGGGAAAGGTGATAATCCATTACTGAAAACAAGCAAGCCAAATGTATTTTCCTTTTGTGCAAGCTAATAGTATGCAATTTTAGGAACTTTATATAGCTTTTAAAGTTATGAGATGCCTTTTTATGCTTGTTTATTATTATGTTTTTTAGACAGGGCCCTACTATGTAGCTAGTCACTACGTAGACCAGACTGGTCCTAAATTCAAAGAGATCCATCTGTCTCTACCTCCCAAATGCTGATATTAAAAGTGTGTGTGACTATACCTAGCTGTTTAAGATACCTAACGAAATTATAGAATTCCAAAAAACTAACAGGCAATATCTTTGTATGTTTTTTGGATTTTGGTAAAAATTCATAGCCATTGGAGGGTAGCAACTGGGAAAGGTACAGATTCATTCTTGCTGATTTTAAAAGACACATGGAACACTCATAGTCTCCTTTTGTACCAAACCTGTACAAATAATACTTAAAAAAAAACCCACCCATATTTAGCTATGTTGGTACAAGAAGGGGAACTTTTGGTAATTCAGAAACTGGTGAATTTCTAAAAATAGGATTTCTGTGGGTGATACTCATGCCTAGAGAGGTGGGATATGAGTAGGAACAGAAAAGTTCCCAGAATAATTAATAGAGTGATTGTTTAGCATTTCAGCAACTTAGCAACTGGGCAGCTCTAAGCACTATACATTCTAACAACGGTTAGATCCAAACAGATGGTCTGCTCCGTGGGTAAGAGGCATGGAGCAACCAGCTCTACCCTGCTGGGTAACACCCAGGCTAACTAGCTAAGCTTATACCTGTAAGGCCAGATAATAATCCTGCCTCATGACATGCTGTGTTCTCCTCCACTCCTACTGTAACCAGTATGAGATGAGTGTTACTTCCATAGTAAGGAGTATCAAATTTAGTGGAGGGTAACATGACCTTGAGTACAGAAACAAGCATCTCCAAATGTCTCACTGAGCCAGTGCCACAGAACAGAACCGATAAACAGGAGACCTTAGTGATAAATCACAACAGAATTCTAAAGTAAATGGAGATAGTCATTTTATACAACGAGTTTCTTATACCCTTTAAAAAGACAAGAATTTTCAAAACAAGAGCAAGCTTTTTGAAAGGCAATTAGAGCTAGAGTGGCTCAGGGGTTAAGAAGTCGCTGCTCTTCCAAAGGACCTAGATCCAATTCCCAGTACCTATGTGGCAGCTTACAACTGTCCGTAGTTCTAGTTACACAGACATACATGCAGACAGAACACCAATCAATGCTCATAAAATTGTAAAATGCTCGTAAATTATTTAAAACGAGGCGATTAGAGATCTGGGGAATGAGAAACACAGTTGTTTTTGGGATTCAGTGATGTGATGAGTTCCTGAACTAAGGTATTTGTAGTAGGGATAGAGATAGAGGAAGCTCATAATAGAGGTGTTAATTAAATTATAAAGATTGAATGCAGGATTTGAAAAGAGAATGGAGAATCCTGGAATCCACCTTAGGTTCTTGATTTTGGTTATGTGGCCAGAGATGATGTTACTTGAGAGCATGGCATTAGAGCAAATTGAAGGTTGGAAGCAGTTTTTGAGGAAAAATGAAAGATACTGTTGTGGCACTTGCATTTATAGAGGTTAAGGTGCTTGTAAGACAGCTATACAGGCCGGGCAGTGGTGGCGCACACCTTTAATCCCAGCACTTGGGAGGCAGAGGTAGGTGGAATTCTGAGTTCAAGGCCAGCCTGGTCTTCAGAGTGAATTTCAGGACAGCCAGGGCTACACAGAGAAACCCTGTCTAAAAAAAACAAAAAACAAAAACAAAAACAAACAAACAAACAAACAAAAGGCAGCCATACAGAAAAGCATAGTCTGCTGACTGGTAAGTGTTTGGATTTAGAAGCAAATATTTGGACTTCATTAAGATTGAGAAGTTATATATTATGAGAGTGGTAGTTTGATCTGTGTTTTTCAAAGGTGATAAAGCTCAGAAAATGTAGACAGACTGCTACCATTTGAGAGCTTTGTGCAAAACCAGGTACAAGCATAGGCAAGAGAGGAAAGAAAAGCTAAGAGTGAGAGGTAAACTAGTATCATGAAAATCAGAGAAGGAAAGGAGAGGTCAGCAGTGCCAGATACCAAAGGGTAAATACGCACTCAGTAGAGGACCAGACAGGAATGGGGGGCGTGCCTCTAAGAACAGATTACAGGGCATTAAGTCAGTGGAGTAAATAAGATGACGGCCACTGTGAGCATGTGCTGCAGACACTTAGAGGTGGCAGCAGTAGTAGGGTGCAGAGGTGAAGGGAGAGTGAACTAATTCCCATTGGCCCTTGTTGTCAGCCTCTGCCTTTCTCTGCTAGTTTCTTTCTGTTCACCTACAGACATATACAACTGTTGTCTTTTTACTTAATGCTTTACTTCCTCCTGTTTCAATCAAATATATGGCTTGAGCAGAAATACTTTCTTCACCTGTTATGTACTTATTCTCCTTAGCAACTTGGACTGCAAGTCTATCATGGTCCAAGAGAGTGCCCCTTTCTGTTTTCCATTGAACCTTAATGTTAAAAAATACTCAATTCTGAGTCCTTTGAGACTGGGCATAGTGGCACATACCTGTAACTAGAACTGAAGCTCTCAAAAGGTTTAAGGCAGGAAGGTTGCAAGTTTGAGTCTAGACTGCCAACAAAACTGCGTCAGAATGGCGACATAGTGGAACATACCTTTAATCCCAGCAGGTAGATTTCTGTGTGTTCAAGGTCAGCCTAATTCCAGGACATCCAGGGCTACATAGGAAGACCTTGCCTTTAAAGAAAAAAAAGCCTTTGAAAATCAATTACGAAAACATAAATAGGAAGAGATTCTGTTTTGTCACAGTATTTGAAAAAAAAAAAAAAAACTTTTAAAGGGTTAGTGGCTTGATTTGACTTAAGGAAGCCTTAAAATGAGGTTCTGCCCTGCCCTGCCCTGCCTGCCTGCCTCCTTGAGGGAGATCATGTATTTCATCCTCCTGGTTTTAATTTGGTATCATAATTAAGAAGAACACTGAAAGTTTAGAACCTTCTTTGAGATAGAAAGAAATGATGAGGTAGAGCCTGCTGGTTACCTGCCTAATGTCTATTCTCCATTTCTCTCTTAGTAACATAACTGCCTTATCGTAGGCATGTCACTGAGCACAGTTGTAAAATGACACTTCCCAGTGGCTATAAACAGAAGTCTTTGGGCAGGGCTTCTAGGAAAGTTCTTTAAAGGGAATGGACTCACTTGGAAAACCTCAGGAGCTCTTATCCTTTCCTCTTGTCTTCTGCTAGGACATGAATGTAATTGCTATGGCTTTGGCAGTAGTTTTTGTTGTTGTTGTTGTTTTGTTTGGCCATAAGATGATGTGGAATACTGGATGCCGTGGAGCAAGGCTAGGAGGAAGAAAAAGTGAAATAACCTGGGGCTCTGTGTGGCTATTGAGCTGCCAGGCTATCCCAAATGACATATTTTCCAGACCTCTTACAATAGAAAAATAAACCTCTCCATTCCAACCACAGGTATTTGTTCTTGTGCAACTAAAGCTAATCCTGCTTGATTAAGGGAGTCTGCAGTTATTGGGGCAAGTCTGCTTACCAAGGCTAGCTTTGCAGCTGCTTCCCAGGTGCCATGGGAGACCGGCCTCTCTTTGCAGCCCTTTTCTGTGCAGCCAGAGGAGGTTATGGAACAATCTGACTTGGTTCCAAATTTGACACAAATGAACAATTAAAAACATAGTTTAAACATGGGTTCAAATAATCCTTGAAAGAACCTGTCACAGCTTCCAGTTCTGAAAGAACATAAGCCGTTCCCTTTGTAGATGTGAGCAGACAGTAAACTAATAAGAGGGAAAATAAGTCAAGGGAAGGAACAATTTGAGTTTTCACAGCAGATGGCTACCTGTTAAATAATTATAGCACAGAGTTCTTAGGCTTACAGGGAATGTGTTATGATTAGGAGTATTCTGATAAAAGGTAAAAGCTTTTGGAAAATGACACCATTCCTTCTGAACTAAAATTATAATGAAAGGAAGCTTGGGCACTCCAGAAAAACACACTGGTGGATTAGAATATTATTGCAAATGGTTTTACAGGATTTGGGGAAGAGTCTGCTTTTTTTGTTTGTTTGTTTTTGGTTTTGTTTTTTTTTTGTTTTGTTTTTTTTGTTTTTTTGTTTTTTTTTTGAGACAGGGTTACTCTGTATAGTCCTGGCTGTCCTAGAACTCACTCTGTAGACTAGGCTGGCCTCGAACTCAGAAATCCTCCTGCCTCTGCCTCCCAAGTGCTGGGATTAAAGGTGTGCACCACCACCGCCCAACAAGAGTCTGCTATTTTGACCAAAGAGATAGCATACACAGTAGACAGGGGAATCCACTATATAAAAGTTGATGTTTCTTGGCAGGAATATGTATTAGTAATCAGGAAATGCTCAAAGAAAATGTTGCTAAACTAGAATCTCACCTTTAAAAAGAAACTCGCCAAGTAAAGATGATTAGAAATATGCTACTCATACTGATATTATTTAAGGATAAGAGAAATTCTTCAGTTATTGGTGGGAGTAAAGGGTTAGGGTATTATTATTATTATTATTATTATTATTATTATTATTATTATTGGTTTTTTTGAGACAGGGTTTCTCTGTATAGCCCTGGCTGTCCTGGAATTCACTCTGGAGACCAGGCTAGCCTCGAACTCAGAAATCTGCCTGTCTCTGCCTCCCAAGTGCTGGGATTAAAGTCGTGTACCACCACCACCCAGCAGAGAATTATTTTCAAAAGATAATCAGATTGGCTGGAATTTAGTCTCAAATTTAGTCAAAAAAATGCTGCACCTTTGGATTAACGCACTAGGGCGATTCTAGTTGAAAATTTGGCTTCCATGAGATACATGGTTATAATCACAGAAGTCAAGACTTGGGGGTAGGAGGAAATTGAGATTTTAGATTACTTGCAGAGAATATGAAGTAAAAGAAATAGGTTATCATGCAGGGGTAAGCTGGGCAGGTGTCATGTAGAAACTGGGAAAGCAATGTCAGGTTATTTGGATTTTATCTTAGGGGAAAGGGAGGCTATGGAAGGATTTTTAATAATGCAGAAGTGATATAGATATGATCTAGTTTATTTTATAAAAGATCACTTAAGCTAGAGTGTAAATGTATTAGAGACAGGTGAGATTGGAGGCAGTGAGATTAACTAAGGGGTTGCCTTACTAATTCTTTTGTTCTAGTAATAAATATTTTTAGGTCAGAGGTCACAATAGACTGGCTATAGTAGGATCATAAAGATGGAGATCATAAGTAGGTTTAGGCTTTGGTGGTTGGATGCTAGATTGTTGCAGAAGCTTTTGCAGGTAAATAGATGATGATGACAATGACGACAATGACTACATTCAGTAGGTGAGCCCTGAAGAAGACTAGGGAAGGATGATAAGTTTACTAAGAGTTGCTTATAGGGTACCTAAGTTGAGATCTAACTGATAGCTATTCAGATTTAAAGTTCAGAAAAGAGACTTAAGGTAAAAACAATTTGAAAAGTGTCATAGTTACTTTTTCATTGTGATGATAAAGCAGCATGACCAAGGCATGTATAAAGGACAGCATTTGTGGCTTCTGTCTCAGAGGCTAGAGTACACGATGTCAGAGTGAAGGAATGCTGAGAGCTCACATCTTGATCCATATCCATGAGGGAAAGAGAGCTAACTGGGAATCACACGAGTGTTCTGAAACCTCAAAGCCCACCCCTCAGTAGCACACCATCCCCAACAAGGCTGCCTTCCCAATCCTTCCCAAACAGTTCCACCAACTGGGCACCACATATTCAAATATACGAGCCTATCTAAGTCAAATCACCATGGTGTCTAAAGTTATCAATATTTTAAAAAATAACCTGGGCTAGTAAACAGACAGATTATCATATTCTTAGACAGTGCATCTATAATGAGGATTTTGTTGGTAAGGTTTTAGGATGTAAAAAGGTAGGAAAATTCAGAAAAGTATAGGCATTAGAAACAAGGAAATGACAGCAGGTGGAGACAGGTTTCTCATTTTGAGGAATGAAGTTTTAGGTGAGAGGAAGACTAGATTGAACTGTGTATTAAAGACATTAGTATGAGTACTTTTTGAGTTTAGTGTAGTTAACAGCTTCAGAAGTGATTATGGATGTATATATGCACAATGACGTGTACCTCATTCGTTAGCTCTGTCAGAAGGGCCTGAAGACAGTAATACAACACTCAGACTTAATTATTCTCCAATTAAGAAAGAAAAAGGAAAGAACAAAAGAAGGAAAGAGGGAAAGAGAGAAAGAAAGAAAGGAAGGAAGGAAGAGAGCAAGTGAGTTAAGGCTTTTTAAGAATGTCTGATTTTAGGGTTGGGGCAGGGAATATTCAAAATCTGAAAGTCTTGGCAGGATAGAGAAATCAATCTGTAAATGCATACAGTGGCCAAGGCTGCAACAACAGCAACAACCAAAACAAACCAAGCCCATAGTAATTGATTATAATTCAAGCAAAACTTTATTATTCTTGAATTCTCATTGATAAAAATTAATGATTAAATAAATGATCCCATTTGCCTATCCTACAATGAAGAATCTTAAATGATTTGTGGGTCATTTTCTCTTAAGGGGATGGATTTAAGTGGGTACTGCATTTAGTGACTGAGAAGAAATGTCTCTTTTGAACAGAGGCTATTTAACATTAAATATGTCAACATCAAGGTACTTTTATTGGATATGTTAAAGAATATAAGGTGTTCATCACGGGACCAGTTCAGGAGAGATTTGGGGGAGACTTTAGGGTCCTAAATATATGCCTTTAATTTTGATCAATATTGAAGATATTTATTATAAATAAATTTAACCAGAAATTGACAGTCATTTCATGTCTATCAAAAGCCCACTTAAAACATCACCTCTGAGGAAGACAATCTAGTGAATCTCTTAATTATGCATTCATCTAGTTCCTTGCATTAAGCCTTCAAAGAACAAAAATATCAAGATCATATCACCTTGGTCTCCCATGACATGAAAGTGCCTGTGTGTTAAGCTCTGATTTAATATGTCGTCTGTCTGTTCAGAACCTCTCAGCAAGGAATGTCATTTAAATAATGTGTGTTTTCTAAAATTACCTCTGAAACTCAGTCCACTATACTCATTAGTCCTGGAATAACTTCATACAGTTTGGATAAAATTTTTACATGTTTTCTTGTCAACCAATAAGAATTTACAGCCTGGAATAGGTAGATTGACATTCAGTATTTATAATTTGCTGCCACTATGAGCTTGATAGTATCTGTTTCATTTGCTATAATGACACACAACAAACATTACCACTAAACTTGATGGCTTAAACAACTTTTTCTTTTGTACAGTTATATGGGGCCAAAATGTGGGCAGCAATTAACTAGGGTTTCTGCTCCCTTGTGAGTTGGCTGGGATCACACTTATTCAGCTTCTTGCTCCTCTGGGCTGCTCTGTCTGTAACTTCAATCGTATGACTGACACTCCCTAGTGTCTTATCATGGCCTCTCCACAACATTGTGATATTAGATGTTCAGATTTCTTACATTGTCTTCTGGCTTCTAAGAGGCAAAGGGGGAAGCTGCTGGTCCTTTTCACCTCTGGAGTTTAAGGACATCATTTCCATCATATCCCCCAGTCACAGTAAGACACAGGGCCAGGCAAGCTGGAGGATCTGGGAAGTGAAGTTTCATCACTTGGAAGAAAGGACTCTGCACCAGTCATCTTTGGAGGAGAGCACGTATCGTCTATCACAAGATCTAATCTTTTAAATGTATCTACATGGTTTTGATTGATTGTATATTCTAATTTGTAATCCTGTTAGTAATTGGATTTTATAAATGTTAAATAAAAATTATCTTATTTTAAAAGATTTTAAAATCACAGAAGGCCCTGCTATGAGTCTTTTTAGTCTGGTATGGTAGCTTATACCTGTACTCACAGTGTTTTCCAAACATGGACTTTAAGATAGCAAGTTCAATGCCAGCCTGGGCTACATAGCCAGTTCTAGGCCAGACTAGGGTTTGGAATGAGACTTTGTCTCAAGAAATGAAATAAATATGTTTGTTTGTTTTTTTTTTAAAAAAAAAACCTGTTATTGTTTTTACTCTGTACAAATTTATCTTGGATTAGAGCTTCCAAAACACCTTTACTTGGTAATTGGAGCTGTGCTATAAGAGTTTAACCTGATACGGAAAGTTGATGACACATTCCCTGTTTTTCTAAAGCACAGGTAAAGTTTGTGGAACACAGCTCATCAGAAGTATCATAATGAAGCCAGATGTCATCACCTTTAGTCTCAGCACTTGAGAGGCTGAGGCAGGAGGATCTCTGTGAGTTCAAGGCCAGTCTGGTCTATATAATGAGTTCAAGGGTAGCTAGGTCTGTATAGAAAGACTGTATCTCAAACAAAACAAAACAAAACAAAACAAAACAAAACAAAACAAAACAAAACAGCTACTATGATTTGAGTGCAGATATGCTTTAGCCTAGTAATTCTGCTTCCTGTGTAACATAGCAATGATCACTGTGTCAAAATATTGGAAGCGGTACAGTGAGAGACTAATTAAATTACATATATCATATAATTTATTGTGAAATTGTCTAAAACATGAGGAGATGAAATTGTCTAAAGGATGTCTAATTGATGAGGAGATTATATAAAAATTAAATGAGATGATCTGTAATATACAGGAAGAGTCTGGGAATGAGGCTTATTGCTGAAAGGCGTGGCTAGTGTTCCCAGGAATCTGCTTGCATCGCCAGCATGAAGGTGTACTGTAAGAATACTGTACTTACCTGGGTGGTGGTGGTGCATGTGTTTAATCCCAGCACTTGGGAGGCAGAGGCAGGCAGATTTCTGAGTTTGAGGCCAGCCTGGTCTACAGAGTGAGTTCCAGGACAGCCAAGGCTATACAGAGAAACCCTGTCTCAAAAAAAAAAAAAAAAAAAAAATAGAATACTGTACTTGCATTCTAGTAATGACATGCGATGTTACAGTGCCCATGTGATCATCTGAAGCAGGATGAATGACCTAGGCAGAGGCTACTGTTAATATTCTGAGAACACCTGAAGAAAAGTATCTGTCATCTTCATTTCAGAGTGGATATGGCACAGGACTACCCTGAGTGGCATACAATTTAAAACTTATGGGTTGGCCTGGTGAGATGGCTCAGCGGTTAAGAGCACTGACTGCTCTTCCAGAGGTATGAGTTCAAATCCCAGCAACCACATGGTACCTCACAGCCATCCACAATGAGATCTGAAATCTTCTTCTGGTGTGTCTGAAGACAGCTACAGTGTACTTACATATAATAAATAAATAAATCTTTAAAAAAATATTTAAAACTTATGGGTTGCTTTTGGAGCTTTCTATTTAACATTTTGGACTCCCACTGAGCATGTGTAGCTCACACTGGAAAGTATAACTGCACTTCACTTCTGATACTTCTTTGTTGGAGGTAGACTATGAACACTCCATCTAGACAGGAGTGGGCTCATGAGGAGGCAGAGGACTAGCGAAAGAGTAAACACACAAATTGGATCCCTAGACTGCATGGTAGAGTTGTCATCTTTGCATTGTTCAGGTATTTTTCTATTATTTGATTGGATAGTTATTTTCTTGCTATATTAAACAATTAATTATATTCTAGAAATAGGTTCTTTGTCAGATATTTATCTTGCAGATAATTGCAGTTTAACATTCTGTTTTCAGGACATGAATCTTTTGCATGGTGGAAATTTATGTTGAAGTGCTTGATTTATTTTGAGCACATGAATCTTTCATTTATTTTGTTGAACTTATCCTAAGTATTTCTTTGTCTTTTTTAGTGCATATGTGCATGTGGTGTGCATGTGTGTCTCTAGGCTTTGTTGAAAGTTCTTTGTATACAGAGGGTGATGTTGGGAGAATATTTGTTGCTTGTGAGAACTATTACTCCAAGATTTTTTTTTTAACCTTTTTTTTATTAGATGTTTTCTTTCTTTACAATATCTCCTTTCCCAGGTTCCCCTCCAAAATAAAATAAAATAAAATAAAATAAAATAAAAACAAAAAACAAAAACTAAAATAATCTCCTGTTCTCTCCCCACTCCCCATTCTTATCATCCCACCCCCTCCTGTTTACTGGCCCTGGCATTCTCCTACACTGGAGCATAGAACCTTCACAGGGCCAAGGTCCTATACTCCAAGATTTTTAAAGATGCATATCTTAGCCAACTTCAGTCCTAGCACTCAGGAATCACAGGCTGGTGGGTCTAAGTCTGAGGCTAGCCTGAGCTGCATAGTGAGTTCTAGGACTATAGGAAGACCTTGTCTGAAAAACAAAACAAAATAAGCTTTTAAAATTACATGTTTTCAGCATATAACATCTTGCTTAAAATAATATGTACTCCATATGTCATGTGATAGAATTATGAAAAATTGTTATTTTTTTCTTTTTTCTGTAATATTTTTTTCTATATGTGTTTTTACCCTACAATAATTATGTTATTATTTACCTAATTACTAAATAACTTGAACATAAATAAGAGGGGAACTGGAAAAATAGCTTAGTGGTTAATTAACTTGCCCCACAAGCGTGAAGACCAGAGGTCTAACCCTCAGAATTCATGTAAATGTTTGTTGTTCATGGAAGCTGCCTGTAATTTTAGCTTTGGAAAGCCAATACTCTAGGGGATTCTTAGGGCAAGCTGGCTAGCAAGTCTAGCCATATTGGTAAGCTCTGGGTTTGATTCAGAGGCCCTACCTCATTGCATTAGGTGGAAGATTGATAGAGGATGTTTCCTGACATCAGCCCCAGGCCTCTACCTGTATGTGTAACAATGTGCATGTACACACATACTCATCCACATACATGTGAACATGTACACATACTTGCACATCATACACAAGAACACGGAAATGAAAAAAAGAAAAAAAAAAGAGGAAAAATAAGTGTGTTTCTTTTCCTTTCCAGCACTCTTTTTTGGTAGGTAGACTCTCACCTGTCACTCTGCTCTCTTACCTGGAGAACTTCTCTCCACATTTTTCACACTTGCTGGTCCACATTTTTAAAAAACTAGATTCTTTAATATTCTGATTACACTAAAGTCTGGTATGGTTTCAACAAGTTTATTGGTTTTGTTTTTGTTATTGCTATATGTCTTCATATACATGTTCCCAGTTTCCCATGCACTCAATCTCTGTTCTCTTGTGTCTCGAGTACTGCGTCTGGTATTATGTGCTTTCTCCCCTCTGTGTTCGGTAGCACCATCACCTTTCAGCCTTTGCACATCTGTTCTACAAAGGACTTGTACTCGTGTAGTTGTCCTTCTAATGATGGATTAGTGCTTTTCTGCTGTGCCGTGGAGTAGGGTGGGCTCCTCTCTTATCCTGAACCAGACTGAATTGCAGTCAGGCTTGGGCTTTGTC
Organism: Montemys delectorum; assembly: GCA_019843815.1. Lineage (NCBI taxonomy): Eukaryota > Metazoa > Chordata > Mammalia > Rodentia > Muridae > Montemys > Montemys delectorum. The sequence continues at coordinate 64,506 of JADRCD010224848.1, read as the reverse complement.
CACATTCTTGCCCTTTTTCTCTTACGGAAGTCATACTCTACCATTTATTTGTGATTAGTTCTGGGCAGGAATACCTTCTCTTCCCCTAGTTGTAGAAGATGTGTCCTTGTTATTGGTGTAGCATCCCTTGCCCATTACCTTTTCCCATTCTTCAATCCTAGCAACAATGTTCTTTGTTTCTCATGATGAGTGTTTTTCCAAACCATATCCCCCTCCCCAGAGGCCTAAACATTTCTCCCTTTAAGCTGTGGACTTTGCTTGGACACTGAAGTGAAAGGGTTTTATTGTTTTGGGTTTTTGTTTTGTTTTATTTTATTGTTTGTTTGTTTGTTTTCCCCATTGGAGAACAGACAAGCTTTTAGACCTGTTCCTAGATTCCTCTCCCTGCACACTGTTCTAATAATGCAGGGCTCTCTGTCTCTGTCTCTGTCTCTGTCTCTCTGTCTCTCTCTCTCCCCTCTGTGTGTGTGTGTGTGATTTTTTGTATGTGTTTGCAGATGCATATGTACATGTGGGCATATGCATGTGAAGCTCAAAGTGCAATCTCAGCTATTGCTCCTCAGTTACCATCCACCTTGTTTTTTGAAATAGAATCCCATGGGACTAAAACTTGCCACAGAACTGAGGCTATCTAGCCAGGAAGCTTCAGAGCTCTACTTGTCTACCTCCCTAGAGCATGTGATGGTGTTGATATATGTATATGTTCCTTATGTAATGCTTTTAATCAAGTTAAATATTTGTCTCCTCAAACATTTATCACTTCTTTGTGGTAAAAACAAAACAAAACAAAACAAAAAAACACTTAATTTCCTCCCAATCTCTTTGAAGTACATACTACATTGTTAATACCACTATACAACAGAGCACCAGATTTTCTTATTTCTATCTAAGTTAGTACCTATTGCTCAGTCTCCTCTCTAATCTCCTCAGCCTCTAGTAATGACCACTTACTCTTAACATCTCCAAGATCAGCTTTTTATATGGCACATGGGAGTGAGATTATGCCGTACTCGTCTTCCAGTTACTGGGTTATTTCAATTAGTGTAATTATCTTCAGTTCTATCCATGTTGTCACAGATGACAGGATTTCAGTCTGGCTTATGGCTGACTGGACTCCATTGGGTGTGTATAGCACATTATCTTTATCCATTCATCAGTTGATGGGCACTTCAGCTGTTTTCATCTCTCGCTATTATGAATAGTGCTGCAGTAACATTGGAGTGCAGATGTCTCTTTGATGCACTGATTCCATTTCCTTTGGATGTATACCCAGAAATGGATTTCTGGATCATATGGTAGTTCTATTTTTAATTTTTGAGGAATCTCCATACTGTTTTCCATAATGGAGGTAGTAATTTGCATTTCCAACCACAGTGCACAAGGGTTCCCATTCTTCCACATCCTCACCAGCACTTGCTGCCTTTTGTCTTTTTGATAGTAGCCATTCTTATTGAAGTGAGATGATATCTCATTGTGGTTTTGATTTGCATTTCCCTGTTTATTAGTGATGCTGAACACTTTTTTCCACTTACTTGGCCATTTTTGTGGAATAAAGGACAGTAGTTGTGGAATAAATGGGGTGGGTGAAGAAGCAGATAACACTGTGGGTATGAGACTAGGAAAGAAGGTAGTTGGCCAGATGGTTAGTGTTCTGAATAAAGCTGGTTCGATGTCAGTCCTAGGAACCACAGGTAGAATTAAGTAGCCCAGGTTCCTAAATTGATCTGATACAATGATCATCTCTGAAACTTGTTTTTGTAATCTAGAGAAATGTTAAAGAAGAGTTAGTGCTTAGGCTGGGAATGCAGCTCTTCCCAGCATACAGACTTCACCCTGAGTGCTAAGACCATTGGGCCTCACCCTCTTAAGAAGGTCCTGGCTGTACAGTGCCAACTGTTTGGTGGCAACTTTGAGGTGGAATAGGAATGCTCAGCATCGCTTGTGATCCAGATATGAACACTGTCCACGACACTGGACTCTTTGCTGTTGCAGTGTTATCTTATTCTGAACTAGTGTTCTTGCTATTTTTTGGTGTTACCTGGGCCAAGGTGTAGAGGATATAGAGGCCGCAGCGATGACTGCAGCAGCTCTGTGTGAGCAGAGTCTGAGGCCCCTGGTGGCTTTGCCACACCAGTGCACAATTATTTTGGTGCAGATCACCATAAGCTTTCTGAGCTTAAAAACATCAGTCAGCTTCTGAGCAACTTTCTGTGTTCCCCTGTTATACCTTTAATCTTTGATTTAATTTCTTTTCCACCTGCAGCAGTGACATGAATGAGAATTGTCGTTTTTCTTCTAATTAGAGTATCTAAGAATCCTTGTGTGCTTGCAGGAAATAGTGAATCCATCATGATTTCCATGGCCTAAGTGTTCCTTCTTCCTTCTGCTTTAGATCTGTCCATACTAAAGGAAATGTAACTGGAACTGATCTTATGATAAAACCAAGGCCCTTCAGACAAGATCACACAGGAGGAGGAAACCTTGCTTCCAAATGAAGACACCAACATTCAGACTTTCTACTTATTCAAAGGTATTTGAGGCACAGTTTTACTTGACTTGTTGGTAGTGATTTTGTAATGTTGATTTCTGTATGTGGGCTTTATAAGTTTAAATCTTCTTATATGTTTGAGTGTGTAGCTTTTAGAGAACAGCTCACTGCTCCCATGTCCTGACTCACTCCACTTTCTCCAAAATATCAGTAGAGAAAAAAAATTTAGACTTTGAAAGTTATGTTTCTTCTAACTAACAAAGTGTGTCAATGATAAGAAGATTAATCCTCTGTAAATTAGTACTGAAGTAGACCATTCCTGAGTGTCCTATGTACACCTGTATTCCCTGGATTTAGGAGACTGAGATAGGGCAATCACCATGAGGTTGAGACCCTGTTTCCACAGAACAAAAATAAAAAGAAAGTCAATTTAATGGTTATCTGACTATGTTATGATCTTTGACTTTAACCACTAAATCCAACATCCTGACAGACCCACCATGTCTAATGAGGACATTCTGTGGGTTGGTTAGAAACTTGTTTTCCCTTTCTCTTAAATTCAGTGACCAGGAGTGTCACTGTTACTCTTATGGGACCTTTGGATCTAGTGGACTTCTTTCACGTGGACGAGGAAGGCACGTGACTCCTCTAAACCACAGGGTGGATACATAAGACAATTAAAACCAAAAGGAAGGTAATGTCAGAGGAAAAAAAAACAACGGCAACCATCTAGTTTTTTAGAATGCATACAAACTGTAAACAGGGGAGAGTTATTTATGTGTTTCATTTGAAAAATGAAATATTTGGTTTTTTACTATATTTTTCTATACAGATGTAATGAATGTATGTTGGTATAGGCAAAGTTGATTCATTTCTACTTTTACAGAAATTTATAAAATAGTATTTTGTTAGAATAGAAAGATTAAAAAACTGAGAATAATGTGTCACCTATAAGTAGGATTAATTCCATATCTTTTATTTTGTTAGGAAAATATGGAAAGCAGCATATTAAGAGTGAGAATGGTGCTGTGGTAATTCTAAACTGGCCTTAGCTGTAAAAGGCTTTCCCCTAGAAAAGGATGGTACAGTCAATCACCTTCTTAAAGAAAGCTAGCTTATGTCAGGTGCAAGTGTCATGTTGCCTCAGTGACAAGTTAAAAAATGTCACTGGCAGCTAGTAATAGATACGTATCCCCCCATGTTTACTTTGTGTGAGTGTGTGTCATTTTGAATCAAAGGTAAATAATGCATAAATATGTGGTTTGTCTTACTCTTAGAACTATCATACTTATTGTTTTCAGATATGACATTTCTTCTTAACTCTACTTATCATCATTTGAGTGTTCAAGCTTTACAATTAAACAAAAAATGGTTTTTAGATTTGTGGAAAGATGTAAATTATTCTAGAACTTGATTATGAATGGTATTGAAGACATAGGTTACTCAGCATGTGTACTCTGAGGCCAGCAAGACTAAAATCAACATCTGAAAACAAATTATGTATAACCATAAGGTCATGTTTTTGATTTCCTTTCCTAAGCAATACAGTTAAGTTCTATACTGAGAACTTACCAACAGACAGGATTTGTGTGTAAGAAGCTATGGCCATGTGAATTTGCTTGCTATTTGTCTGTGTGTGCTGTGATTCTACTTCTAAATGTTCTCTGTACTTAAAATAGGTAGCTTAGATTCTTGGTCACAATTTCGAATTAATCGATTTCACATACCTCCCCAATAATGCAAGGTCTCATGAGGTAATTTTCCCTTTTGAAAATAAAGAGAATTGAAAGTTTCATAGTAACTGAAGTCTTTGACAATGTTTCAGAAAAGTTTAAATTCTGAGATTATGAAATTGTGTTGCTGGGCTGGATTCTAGTAAAGGGAAATCAGTAAAACTTGAAAGACTGATTTAAGGCCCTAGAAAGTTTACCAGAGTATATGTTCTTTATTACACGTTACACAACTACAGTGTTACCTTTAAATTTTTTTTATTTGGACCAAGGAAAGAGTTGGACATAAATTTGAGTAAGTAGGTGAGGGAAGGATGAGGCCTATGCTGTGCTGTACTGTGCCACATGTGCTGTAGTCTTCAGGGAGGGCACAGGCTTCTTTCATGACATCCTGGGAAACTGAATTCTTGGCCCTTAGTTTCTTTATAATAAAGAGCATTTAGAGGTATCATGAAAAATGTAAATGAGTTTGGGAGTGATATTAATGAATATTATTACTAAAACCAGAGTGCCCTGCTACTAAGGTAACTAGGAATTTCCTTTTCATAGAAAAAAAAGATCTCAGTACACACTACAAATGAGAAGCTTGTAAAACCAGTTTCAAAGTTAATGATAAATATTATGCTTGGAGAGAAAGTAAAATGAGCTTTTGGCAAAAATGTCTTATCAAAGGCATACCATCTGGAAAAGCAATTAGTGTCATATGTATGCTAGCGGGTATTTTGTTTCTTTCGGTAGAAGGAAAGCTCTGATATTCAGAGAACATACCAACACTTGATTTAGGTGTTGCTGGTTAGCATTGAAGATCTAAACAAGAGCTTTCTTGTTTGTGTCTTGTTTTGGTTGGTTGATTGGTTGATTTATTTTAAAACTGCTTATCTCCCAGAGAAGTTGCATTTGTTCCTTCAGCTCAAAGCACTAACAACTACAGAAAAACTACAAAAAGCTACTGGGAAAGGGAGTCTTGGATTATTGGGTATAAGAGATTGCACCCTATCAGTTCATATTCTGTTCTTTTCAGGGATAGAATTAGTATTCAATAATGTATTTTCAATCATGATTCAGTATTGAAAAGAGTAAGAATTATGGCTGTAAGCAACATTTGGCCACTAAACCCATATCTTTTCAGAAATTGTAAAGAAATGAATGGTCAGCAACTATAGAATTATGTTTTGCCACAATATCATATGCTATCTACACAGGGGAAAGGGTTTACGTGTTTGTGAATTCATAGTTTGTAAATTGAATAAATATTTATTGATAAATGATAATTTTGTTTTTCTTATTTCAGAGGGCCTGATTTATTATTTCATGGAGGTCAACTTCATTAATATCACAAGTTTTGATGTTAAAAAATGAGATATATGGACTTTATAAAGTCTGCTTAAACATAGAATAACTCAATCTCTAAGAGTTTAACTATTTCCCTATCTGATTATTTTACTAAGTTATAAAAAGTAAGGGAATTAAAAATTCCTAGAGTCAAGTAATAGCAGTAAAGTCAACTTACTGAACTTTTGGGGTATAGCTAAGGCATTTCCAGGAGGGAGTTTATAGCTGAAGAGGTCACAACAGGAAGATCCTTGGGGCTTGCTTACCAATTAGCCAGGACTGCATTGAGGGAGGGGATATTCTTAGATTTGATAAACACTCTCAGTTAATTATCAGGATAAAATATCAATATTGGTGAAAGAAAATCAATAGCTGTTCTGTATACCAATAACAAGCATGCCAAGAAAGGACACAGAGCAGACGTATTCACAGAAGACTGGGGCTAGGAGAGCAGGAGGCAAAGGGAGAAGTCGAAGACATACCAGAAGGTCCAACCTCCCAAATTCTTGAATTAGCATCGTGGTCCAGCTGTGCTGCTCCTGGGTTTATAGGAATGGGACTCCAAGTAAGCAGACAGCTAGCTGTTCACAACAGCCTTAATGATGGAGGCAGCTTGGGTGCTATCAACAGGTGAATGACATGATGTCATTAGGAGGAAAACGGACCATAGTGGAGACCATCAGATTAAGTGAAATAAGGCACATATTTTTTTCTCATATGCAGAATCTAGATTAAAGTGTTTGCATGTGTGACAGGAAGTAGAAGGGAGGCCATGCGGGAAGTAGAAGGGAGGCTATGCGAGAAGAAGGAAAGGACCAGTGTGAGGGCTTGAGAGGACAATGAACAGAGCATGAGAAGCATGTATGAAAATGTCATAACGAAACCCACATTGTATATACTGAGTAAACCCATAATAGAAGAAAAACAATAAAGTATATTTTAGCATGAAAATACTTTCTGTAATCAAAGGCAAACAGAAAAGAATAGGAAACTTTGTTTTCTAATCACTCAGATTAAAATATCTAATTATCAGCTTTGATATAATAATGCTTTAAAAACTTTTTTTAATTCAACAGATGACTGGAAGTAGATGTAAGTGAAAAATCTTGCTTAATGTCTCATTTCATGTTCCATCATAATAGCCAATCTACTGACAGGTGATTTTTAACTGGAAATTTTTACTTTAGTAAAAATAAAGAATAAAAAAGAAACAGGCTGAATAAGATTGGTTGTGTCTCAAACTGATTCCAATCTGTGATCATAAACAGTCTTGCAATGAGGCTAGTTAAAAAAAAGATGGGGAAGGGCTTTGGCAAAACAGTCCAGATGCAAAAGCAGTGGGCTGTGGCTGGTTAAAGAGTAGACCGTTAGAGTATTGGTAAACATAACAACAATATAATGAATCACTTTGGATATGTTTACATGTGAGTTCCTAAGATGCTTATAAACATGCAGGCTGCCATGCTTAATTTTGTTTGAAGTCACTTAGGAACCAGCCATACTTCAGGGTAGCCAAGTAGTTCATGGCTGAGAGGAAGTTTCTTTTCTCAGGAGAAAGGGCAGTAGAGCAGAATGTCACCATTTAGAACAAATTCCTGATCTTAAGCAGAGGTCACCAGTAGCTGCTAACATTACAGGAAGACTTAGTGGGCATTTACAGTACAGCCTTCCCTTGAAGTAATCTTGCCCCTAAATTAAATTTGAATCCAAATCTGATCAAGACTCTACTTCTAACTGCTAGTTTATGGGAATAGGGAAATATATGAAATGAAACAGTGGATATTGTCAGCAAAATACATGTCCTTGGTGCACAGGCTTTCCTCCCCTCAGCCCTCCAAACACACACACAAAGTATGAGTAAAAGGAGCAGCAGAAACAAACAACAGAACATTAGGTTTCTACTGGCAATGCTGGAACTTTCAGATGGTCCAGATTTTCTCCATAGGTGTCTATGGCACAATCATAGAAATTTGAATACTGATTGGATATTTGATATTCAAGAACTATCCTTAGTTCTAAATATGATAATAGCATGAAGTTATGTTTTCACAGTCCTGATATTTTGGGGGACACATTGACACATTCATGGGTGCAGGGTATGCCTTCAGTCTGATTATTTTCCAGTGTACAAGCAAGTCTGTCGTGGAGATGAGTTTTGCCGTCAGGTGATTGGTCATTGCTCGTGTTAGGTGTTTATGCTGAGATAATATACTGCTGGGAGGGGCAAAGTATAGTTTATAATTTTCCCAAAAATTCTTGAAAATTTATCTCTTAAGTAAAAGGTCTAGAAGTTGCTCTTTGTTCAGTTATGTTCATTTAGCAATGAGCTGAATTCTTAATTCAAATAATTTCCTGAGTTTTCAGTAAAGAAGATATTTCTCACAGAGGACAGATTGGCTGTGTAGTATTTATTATTTAAGGCTCTATTCTAAGCACTTTATGCAGATTGACTCACTAGACTCTCACAAGAACTCCAGTGAAGAGAGGCTAAGTGCCAAAAGTTAATTATCTGCTGTACGGAGGGAGGCAGGACTGACTTCCAGGGCACCCAGCCTTGCAGTCTGCTGCCTCGCTAGTCTTGCCTCTCTCTGTAAAACTTTCCATTATAATGACTTACTTTCAATTATTTTATTTAATTGTTTTTGCATTTGTTTTGCAGTATGCTGGTTGGTGAGTCCAATTTTAAAAGGCCACCTTTCATTTGTCATTTTGATTTTGGAACTTGTCTTAATGCTTAGAGAATGTAGAGGTCTGTTGAGTTTACTCCTTTATTAATACAAGGAACTGAGTAACAGACAAAGAATTCGTTGAGTATGTAGAACAATCAAAGAATCAAGTGTGCTGTAACAGCATCTGGAGTTGCAGGAATACCTTGGACTGTAAGCAGCTTATTTGTGGCTCCTTTTACTTCAGTTTCTTGTTGGTTTGATCAGTCTTCTTTGTGAATTTCTCTGTGCCTCTCTGTAACATTACACCTCCTCCCCATAACTCCTACACAGATTGCATAATTGCTTCCTCCTTGACTTATAGAGGCTACTTGAGATAAAGTAAGCCAGTCTACTCACTACAGGATTTAGCACATATGATATGCACTTAGCAAATAGACCTCTGCGTTTGAGAAACAACTACAAAACACTGCTAAAAAGTTGTTCTTTATTCTTTAATATATAAAACTGTAAAAGAAAAAATATGCCTTAGTGAGTTAGGAAGTCCTAGGCCTGGGCCTATGGAGAAATTGTGAAGATATGTGATAGTGATTTTAATACATAACTGTTATGTTCTGTCTAAAGAACTTAAAAAAATAATCTTCTTTGAGTCTGGAAAAGGTTGACTAATACTACTAATACACTGGGATGCCAGAAGAATATTTGCTGTGGGCGGGCATTTCAGGAGAAAATCTCACTTTTCCCAGCTCAGTTACAAAAAGGACAATGTGAGATGCTGATGACATGGTGCTGTTTTATGAGTGAGGCACATAGACTCTAGGAAAGAACAAGTTTGATTTCACCCCTAAGAGAAAGAGATGGGTCACAGTTACAGACAGTCCTTTCCTGAGGTGTCTTGACTGTGGCTCTTTGATGACCTGACATAGCTAATTAAATGTGGCATTGTTCTCCACAGACTGTCACCCTCCTCCGTGCAGCTCACCTGCACCTGTCTGTCTGTGTAGTAAGAAATTGAAGAGACCTGGAATGGATCTTTAGTGATACTTTGAAAAAATGTCACTAAGCACCTGAAAACTGAAGATTTTTAAAGAAGAATTTCTTTTGTATTCCAGAGTATGCCATTATAACTCTTGAATGATTATAGCTATTGAAATCAAAAGTTCATAGCTATTGAAATTATATATAAAGAGGAGCCTTTGCTCCTGGGGCGTAGGTTATTGGTAAGATAAAACATTGTTTTTGAAGGACAAAGCTAATGTTTATGACAGGAGCTTATTATTTTTTCTGTTAACAGAAATATTGAGAGAAAAGTCAAAGTCTGGACTCCATGGAACCAGACTCTAACACACAGGAATAAGCATGCTTAGTTACCTGGAGCATGCTTAGTAGCTGCAGTTGGTGAAAAGACTGAAGCAGTATTGCTTTAACAATGATCCTAAGTGAAGAAGTATGCTTGCATGGTAGAGTGTGGGCTGGAGGAAGAGAGCAACTAGGAGCGAGACAGACGTGACACTGGTACTTAGTTACTGCAGTCTGTCGGACACCATGGTCAGATGGAGTTTCTTATGCCACTCAGGCTGACTGGGGACTCTTGGGCTCCCCTTGCAGCCGTTGAGTTATTGTTTGTGTTCTGTGTAAGAGGGAACAACTGCAGGAAGGCTTACTTAGACGTTAAACATCTCAGAGTAGATGAGGATTTATCCATTTCTTTGCTTTGGGATGAAACCTGATTTGAAATGAAGACTTGATTTTTAATCAGATTGTTAAATAATAGGGGTTTTTTTTTTTTTGCAAACAAATTACAAAAGATTTAGATTTTGGAAAACAAAGGAGTTGGTTCTCTGATTCAATTTAAGGTTATGGTATGGTGGAACTTCTAGAAAATTATTATAGTTACAAATACATTTGTTGTATGGTATCTTACACAAGAAAGGTCATATTTTTGAGATGCTACTCACTAGACAAACTACATTCTTTTAGCTTTTAAAAATATTTATAGGTGTATATTAATTGCACAGAAATAATGGGTTTTTGTGATATTTTATGCATTTATATAATGTACTTCAGTCATCCTCTAGTTAAAGAAAGAATGCTTTACTGATTTTGGCAACAGTGTTTTTTGTTTTTTGGGGTTTTTGTGTGTGTGTGTGTGTGTGTGTGTTATTTGTACATTTGTGTGTCTGCTACTATAGATCAAACCCAGTGCCTCTTGTAAGTTTTATACAACTGAGCTATACTCCTAGTCCATGGAATTTGATATGGCATGGCATTTTAAATATCTTATCAGTTTAGTTTCCTCAAATAACAAAGAACATGAGACTTGGGTGTATCTCAGTTATAAAGTACCTGCCTATATATGCAAGGCCTTTTACTCAATCCTTGCACCACAGAGTAAGACAGAGAGGTCTAACATGGGAACACATAATTTAATGTTAAATTTTTGAGTTTTGAAAGATTTATTTTTGTTTGTTTGAGAGTCTTTTACTGGCTGGCAAGATGGCGCAGTATATAAAAGTACTTGTTGGCAAACCCAAAAATCTGAATTCATTCTCCAGGACCCACCTGGTAGAAAGAAAACTGAGTCCTGCTCATTGTTTTGTGACCTTCACACATGTCCTGTGTGTGTGAACACCATCCTAATTTAATTAAATGTAATAAAAATTTTTAATAGATCCTATGAGGTTCTTCCCTATGTAGCCTACGTAACCTTGAACTTGGTAAATAACCCAGGCTGGCTTCAAACTTAGTATCTTGCTGCCTCAGCCTCCCAAGTACTAAGGATTACACCATGCTCAGCTGTGGTGTGTGTGTGTGTCTGTGTGTGTGTGTGTGTGTGTGTGTGTGGAGGGGTGTCTGTGTGTGGGTGTGTGTGTGTGTCTGTGTGTGTGTTGGAGGGGATGCTAGTATATATGGGTATACAGGCCAGAGGTTGATATTAAGTGTCTGCTTTAATCATCATCCACCTTATTAAATTAGTAAGTTTACTTTTGAGACAGGGTCTCTCACTGATCCTGGAAATCTTTGCTCTGCTTATACTGGCTAGCCAGCAAGCTCTGGAGATCCGCAGGTTTCCCTGAAAGCTCCTTTCCAGTACTGGGTTACAGATTCTCAGTGCCACTGCTTTACACAGGTGCTAGGGATCCAAGTTCAGTTTCCATAGTTGTGTGGCAGACACTTCACTGAGTAATCCTTGACATTTTATTTTTTGTTTGTTTTGTTTTTCCAAACAGAATCTCTCTGTGTAGTCCTGGCTGTCCTGGAGCTTGCTCTGTAGACCAGGCTGGCCTTGAACTCATAGAGATCTGCCTGCCTCTGCCTTCTGAGGGCTGGGATTTAACGCATGTGCCATCATTACTGGGCACTTGACAGTCTTTTAAAATTAAAACTTCCTTATATTAAGAAATGCTTTTTTGCCTTTTACAAATATAATAAGCTGGACATAAAATTAAATTAGGTATATAATTTTGAGAATCGTTTTTCTTACTCTTCATACTGAATAGATAATTTTTTAAAGATTTTGCTTTATTTATGTGTATGTATATATCCTCATGTCTACCATATGTATGTAGATGCCCTCGGAGGCCAGAAGAAGGCATCAGATGCCCTGGGATGGGAGTTGCAGGCAGCTGTGAGTTGCCTGATGTGGAAGCTGAGTCAGACCCCAAGTCCTCGCTGAGCCTTCTCTCCAGCCCCTGTCTGGATGGACTTGATGCTGGGAGAATTGCAGGCCTAAGAAGTAGAACTAATCGTGGAGCTTTAGCTGAGTAGGAAGTTTCCACTTTAGGTTGAGATTAAAGATGCTTCTCCATTTGATTGTGGAACAGAAAAAAAAATACCAAAATAGCAACAAAACAAACAAGGAAACTTAGTAAATTCTAGGAAATAAACAAAACTGAAAATATATGTTCTTTTTGTAACTATAACAGAAGTTTAAAAATGTTTAACCCTAATAATTTGGAAAAATCAAATATTTCTCAAATAACTACTTAATAGTAGATAACAATTGTTATTTAGTAGCTGGAATAGGACTCATTTAAGACCAATACTGTGCTTAAATTCAAATTCATAATCTTAATTAAATTTACTATTTTTTGAAATAGGATCTCCTATAGTGCAGGTTGTCATTTTAATGGTAAAGAAGAAAATAATGTACTAAACATTCAGTTCCAGATTTCAGTCAAATAACCAAAAGTCAGCAAAATAAAGAGTAGAAAAGGGTGCTGTCATCAGATGACAAAGCAAGCTAGAAGCAAAGGGGTAGCCAGATGGGCGCCACAGAGGTAGATAGGGTTTGGCGGAGAAAAAGGACATTATCAGGGAGAATGTGGAAAACCAAAAGAGATTATAAGAACAGAAAATTTAAAAAGAAGGTGTGAAAGGGAACATTTAACTTTATGCCAATTTATGCAAAATCTTTAAAGTTATTAGGAAAAACTCAAATTGATTGAAAGAAAAGAAAGGAAGGAAGGAAGTCAATAAGTAAGTAAATCTAGGTAAACTAAAACCATGGTAGGAAGTTAAAGGGATTTTTTCCCCCTAAATTGATTCTAGGACCAGATTATTTTACCAGTGAATTCTTTTATACTTTCAAGATGTATATAATGTCTATGGTGAGAAATACTCTATTGATTATAACAAAGATGAAAATATACTCAATGAATGCTATAAAATTATTCTGAAAAGTCCAGGGAAGGTATGATGGTGGTGGAGGTGGTGGTGGTGGTGGTGGTGGTGGTGGTGGTGGTGGTGGTGGGGGAGGTGGAGGAGGAGGTGGTGGTGGTGGTGGTGGTGGTGGTGGTGGTGGTGGTGGTGGGTTTTGTTTGTTTGTTTTGAGTAGTGTAGGTCGTCCTTTAATTGACTGTGCAGCTGACCTTGAATTCTTAATCTTCCTGCTGTCCATCCCAAGATCCTGGATTATAGGTGTACCCTAGGATACCTGGCTCAGGAAGTGATTGTCTTCTTCTGAGAGCTCTACTGTCCTTTTAGTTCACTCAGGTAGTCGACAAGTCAGCTCTGAATCATGCTGGTGTACAGATGCACAAAGACAAAGAAGCTCCCTGTGGTTCTCATAAGAAACAGGAAGACAGGATCAGTGGTCGGGAAAGCACTCTGAAGGCAGTGTGCGGTGGTACAGTTAATAACTAGAGGCCTCTCTGATGACATGGTTTTTGAGATAAAATATGAAAGCAAAAAGAAAGACTACATTGAGAAAGGAAGAGAAAAAGAACTGGGATCATTCTCTATTACCCTAATGACATGAAGGATGTTGACTAGTATAGACGAGGTATTTTCTTTGTGTGTACATATGCAATATATGTGCATGTGTGTGTGGAGGTGTTATTGGATCTCCAGTAGCTCTCTATTTTTTGATATGGCTTCTCTCAGTGAGCCTAGAATTCACCAATTTTGCTAGACTGGATGGCCAACAAGACCCAAACAACCCTCTTGTCTCCACCTCTCCATCATTTGGTATTCGTGTGGGTTCTGGGGTCTGAATTCAGTTCCTCCTGCTTACTTGACAATCACTTTACTGGCCAGTTTACCTCCCAACCTCCCCGATGAGTTTTAGTAAGTGAGCTGACTTACCTGAGGTACATAGACAGAGCCTATCTCAAAACAACAGCAATAGCAGCAACAACCCAAACCCAGATGTTGTCATTTGTCTTACTCAGTTTTCTGGTTGTCTAATCTGAGAGGATACATTGGATCCCTGTTACTCCTTCATGCCAGTTTGTAGAGATACACGATCATCTTTTCCATTTCCTTTTTCTGTGGGCTAAGATGACCTAATCAAGAAGCAGAAAATAAGTGACCAATGTGGGCCCATCCCTGAATAAATCTATTATTGCTACCTAAGCTTCAGGAAACAGTGGAAGAGGGGACAGGAAGTATTAAGAACCAGGATATAGGGTGAAAGGCTATAAAATGCCATCCCAGAAATTTGACATAACTACTGTAATCATTAACGCCAGTCAACTATAGTTACTGCCCTGGGCCCACATAAGACCAACTATATCAACAGTCAGTCAAGGAAGTGGGTGGGCTCACAGGCCCACCTTCATTTACCTCTGAACTATTGGCTCGTCAATAGATTCCAAGAGAGGAGGAATTACTGTCTTTAGTTGTCTACCCTTTGTGGAGCCCTCCAGCATTCATAGTTCCAAACTCGTAAGTCATTGGTCCTGGTTAATCTTAGTAGGTCATAAAATCAAATGAATAGGCATGAACTCTCTAGAGAGATTTGTGAAGAGTAAGAGGGTAGAACAAGGAGGTAAGAGGTGAGAGTGGTCACTATGCAAAGCACACATATGTAAAATTGTGAAAAAAATAAAATATAAAAATATGTGGACCTAAGAAAGGGAAGTTAGAAGAGCAGTTGGCAAATTCTGAATATTTCAGGTATTGACTTACCTGTAGTGAATAGAAAGAAATAGAAATTCCTGGTTTCCTGTGCCACAAGCCCTTGAATACTAATAACTTGATCCAGGACTGGGAGTGGGATGTAGCTCTGTAGTAGAGCCCTTGATTAACCTGTGCAAGACTCTGGCTCAGTCCTTAGAATGCACACATACACAAACGTACAAATAAGATATTTTGCTCTTAGTCCAGTACTACATGGTCTTTGAAAGTTCTTATTACTTTTACTTTTTGGTGACTGAAGACCCATAGTTATTAGCTTTTCCCCAGCTATTTTCTCTTGTTATTCATCTGCAATTTTATGAGGTTTTCTTGACTGTGTTTTTTGCTGCTTGGTTACCTTACTAGTCATTTTTCAGTTGGGTTTAATTTCCTTTACTCCTCATGTATTTTTTTTCTGAATCACAATAATTTAATCTTTATGCATTGTGCCATTAATTTTGTAAGCCACTTCTTTCTATTATTCTCAAAGAAGAAAAAATAAATGAGTAACTGAATAAATGTAGATAAATATTCATAAATACATATCATTTTTCAATTTTACTACTAATCATAGGTGACATAGATTTAATATTGTGGTAATTAGTACTAATTGTCAAGTGGACAGAATTTATAACCACCTGGGGGACAAACCTCTAGGCATGCTTGTAAGTGAGTATCTTGATGGTTAAGTGATGTGGGAAAACTCATCCAAATTGTGGGTGGGACATTCCTTAGACAGGGGATCCTAGAATGTATAAAACGGAGAGAACTAGCTATTTGCACGCTTGCATTTCCTCCTCCATCCCCAGATTGTGGGTATAGTGTCACCAGCTGATTCAAGCTCTTGATACCTTACCTTCTCTCTGCCATGATAGACTGCCCATTGAATTGTGAGCTAAAATCATTTGTTCATAGTTCCTTCCTTATGCTGCTTGTGTTGAGAGTATTTTTCTCATAGCAACAGAAATAGTTGGTACTAAGAAGTAAGGCTATGTGATAAACCTGGCCTGTGCTTCTTAGGCCTTTGGAACTGGTTTGTGAGAGGAATGGGGATGAGATTGGGTTAGAAAAGCCATTGAGTACTACATTCAGTTTGTTCTAAGGAACACTTGGAAGACAAGAGTGCTGAGACACACACAGACAGCAGATGCCTGAAGCTTGAGGTTTTGGAGAACAAGGACTCTGTCATTAACTAGGGTCATTTGTGTGATAATTTGGCCAAGAATTTGGTTTCATTTTGCCCATGTCCTGAGACTGTGAGCAAAACTGAATGTAAAGATAGTAAACTAAATTTGATAGGAAATATCAGGACAAATAAGCATTCAGGTTGGTATAACTCCATGCTGTTCTGAGAAAGCAGCTGTAATATTTAAAGAGGTAGTATCATTTGAGAAGAAGCCCTTTCTGCTGTACATGGGACAGTAAAGAGTCCTGAGTGAGTGAGGTTCCATCTTGTTTGTATTTACATTTGTTTCAAGGAAGCAAGCCTAAACTAAAGGGGTTCCCACTTCTCAAAAGCAACTGGCAGGCCGGGCGTGGTGGCTCACGCCTTTAATCCCAGCACTTGGGAGGCAGAGGAAGGCAGATCTCTGAGTTCGAGGCCAGCCTGGTCTACAGAGTGAGTTCCAGGACAACCAGGGCTACACAGAGAAACCCTGTCTCGAAAATCAAAAAAAAAAAGCAACTGGCTATTACAATGTTTTGCACAGAACATTTGTGAGTGCACAGAAGCTGATAGATTGTGGTGCACATCTTTAGCTGACTGTAGAACTAACCATTTGCCAGTGTGGTACTGCTTTTGAGGCATGAGTGGTGAAAGATTGAGGTTCTCATGGAGTCTTCCTGTGCCATGGATTCAGAAAGCAGTCGAGACCAGGTGATGAAAAGCAGTATTGTAAAGCTGTGAATGTGAAACCCAAGTTGCAGTAGAGACCCCAGGAGAGTCAAGATTCAGAACCATGGATAACCACCAAGAACTGACACGGAGCGTGTAGAAGAGACAGTTTCTGTGCTACTACAGGTTGCAGACCTGGAGGGAGGGCTACTCAATCTCTGTCAAGCCCTGCCAATTATATTGCAAGCCCTAGATGATCCCCATGGAGCAGTAGGCTATGGTGTTTGCCTGATATGTTTTCGACTTGCTTTAGTCTGATCATTCTTTGTTATTCTCTGATCTCTTTTGGAGCACGAATGGTTACAAGCTGCTTCAAGTTCCTGCTGCCTTAACTCCCCTGCCGTGATGGACTGTACCTTGAATTGTCTGCTAAATGAAGTACCTTCTCCCTTTAGTCACCTCTGGCAGATTGTGTAATCCCACCAACAGGAAAAGAACTAAGACGATGTTTTAAAGGGGGGGTAGGCTTAAAAACAATATTTAAAAGATTTATTGACAGCAGTATATACTTATCTACACAACTGTCTTCTTTGGAATCATAAGATTGGGTTTAGTCCTTTTCCACATTTGACAAACTGCATTCTCTCACTTGTGTTTGCTTTACAATTCTCTTTGAACATTATGATTTTCCGGATAAATTTCAGTAATATTGGAAATTCCTGGAATTTAACTGCTCTTTCTTTCTTCCTTCCTTTTTTGCTAAAATCACAGTTTCAATTTTCTATAGAGAAACCATGAATTAAATAGTTTCCTTTTTCAGTCCCTGGAAACTTCTAACAGATTGATATTCAGCACTTGGGAGATAGTACTTGATAAAATGCAGATTGGTGACCCCAATATCTTATAGCTTCAATAATTCTGTGGTTTATTTTAAGAGACTGGACAATTTCTAGCCTTTCATTGCCCTTGCTTGGCTTGCAACAGACAACTTTTACATCACAATAGCTTTTTCTTTTAGTACTTTTTCATGATTCAGTCGTTCTGAAAACTGTTTCAAGTAAATGAGGCTTTCAAATTAAGTTAAAGTTCAACTGCATGAGTTTACCCCAGCTCTTAACTAGCTGTGGTCCTAGACAGGCATAATGAAGGGGAGGTGTTTGCGTAGGATCGCACACAGGAAACAGTAGTAACATGTATTACAATGTACTCTTTCTAAAGTTTTTAAAATTTAATTATACTTTCTGAGATTCAGCACCTATGTTTATTATTTAAGAAAAATAATTCTCTTTAGAATTGAGGAAACATCATTTAGGGACTTAATTACAATAAGTATAAACTCTGTCAATGGTATAATTGCTTAAGTTTTAGGATAATCAAGTAGTCTTTAGAAAATGTAGTGTTGAGCCTGTCCATATACTACTCATAGCATGCTATGGTTGACTTCTGAAAATTGAAAAGCTAGAAGAACTATGCAAAAAATAGGAATCTAAAGTAAGAAAACTATAAAATGGTAATTGTGTAAAATGAAGCACATTTTAATAATTTATTATAATTAAAACTTTAAAAAATGATTTCTAAAATGATTACTTAAATGATTACTGTTTTATAAAAATATTCTAGCAAGTATAGGACATTCCCATTGGAAAAACAAAATAAACAGACATAAAAAGAGTTGAACCTCATTGGAAATTAAAACAATGATAAATTTTTTCTTATTGAGCAACAATAAGAGGTCTATAGGGAACCGAATAGACACGCATTGCTTTTTGAATTAGAATACCTCATTTGGAAGCAATATGGTAATATATGTCTTAAAAGCCATACACATATCCAAGACTATTGATTTAATGATAGTACTTTTGGGAATTGACCCTAAGTAAACAATCCAAGAGGTCACAATGCTGTGTTAGAACTATGTTCACAATAGCATTACTATAATAGTAAAAACTAAAGATGACCTACTTAGTTAGCAGTAGGGAATTTGACACCTATTAGTTCATATCGCTTACATAGAAGTGTGAGCACTGTTGCAGCAGAGATGGTATCGTTCTGTTCTCTCTCTGCTGGTAAGCCAATGCCAAGAATATCTTGGAGTACTGTGGTTACTCAACAGTCACTTAGTATTGATTTTAAGATGAACAAATGCATGGAATAATGGATTTTTCAGTTAAAATATATGTAATAAAAATGTCTTTGCTTTTTTGTTGTTTTTGTTTTAAAAATAAGGTCTCACGTAGCTCAGGCTAGCATCAAACTCAATATGTAGCCAGAGATAGCCTGAACTTCTGATTTTCCTTTCTTCTTCTTTCAAGTGCTATGACTGTAGACATCTACCACCACACCTGGCTTAGAATCTCTCTAAGAAACTTGCTAAGAGAGATGGGGAACAAACGCATGTTGTTTGGAATTTTTTCTTTGGGGGCGGGGTAAAGAATTTGAAGTAGGTTTTGAAAGTTTAGTAGGGTCTGGAGTAAAAGGCCTCTCCAGAAGAGACCAGGAACAGCCTGCCAGGAGGAATTGACTGGAGGACAAGAAAGGAGATGTAGACACAGGTAAGGGCAGGGTCTGGGTGGGCTTGCAATTCTGTCTTTGTAGTAGGACTTCTTCTACAATATCGGAAATCATCAATGGTGTCTAACAGAATTCATATCAAAAGAGCTATGTAATTCGGAAGGTTCATCTGGCTTTGATATGGACACCAGATTCAGGGAACTAAGTGTCATGTGTTGGAAATAGACAAACATTTGATGTGAATTGTTTCAGTGGCGGCTGTAAAACTGGGGTCCTTATTTTAAACTATGAATACAGTTCTGGCCATCGAAGTTTTTGACCAACTATTATCCTTGTAAATTCTGAAAGGTGAATTTTGTTGTGGGAAAAGATAGTGTTACTACAGCAATTAAAAAAAAATATAGGATTTTACTAATAACTTTAAGATTATTTACAAAATGTTTATTGATAAAATAAAACTGTTAAGAAAGTATCCGTTGACTTTTCTAACAAGTGTGAGTCTTTTCATTGTTTCTTAAAATCTCTCTCTTCATTGAGAACAGAAGAACACAGTTAACTATCATTGATAAATATATTGCTAAAATATGTTTGTAAAATTATACTCCTCACTGGACAGTGGTGGCACATGCCTTTAATCCCAGTACTTGGGAGGCAGAGACTGGAAGATTTCTGAGTTCAAGGCCAGCCTGGTCTACGGAGTGAGTTCCAGGACAGCCAGGTCTACACAGAGAAACCCTGTCTCGAAAAATCAAAATGTATGTGTGTGTGTGTGTGTGTGTGTGTGTGTGTGTGTGTGTATACACTCCTCCAGTGAGGAATCCAACTTAAAAATTTTTTAAGGTATAAATTGAAGATCAGGGTTTCCCCCTTAGGGCTTTTGGAGAAATAGGCTTGTTTCCCTAGCTTTTAACATGTTAGTAGCAGTTGGGTGGTGAAAATTGACATTTATCAAGCAGGATGCTATGCTAAATTAAGATCCTAAAATTTATTTGAAATGAGCTAAGAAGAAATTTTAAAGAAAAGCCAGTTTGTTTCCAATTATTATGTAAAATTAATTCTTTATTGTTTATGAAATGGAAAACCATCATAAATTATCTTAGGCAAACATATACAGATGTTTAGAGATGACATTCTCATAAGCAGTTGCACAGTGTTTCTAAGCATCATTGTTAAATTTCAGAATTTTAAAAATTAAATGAAAGCTTTATGCTACCAAATTTTGAATTTTTTGCTTTGTTTTGTTTTGTTTTTTGTTTGTTTGTTTTTCAAGACAGGGTTTCTCTGTATAGCCCTGGCTGTCCTGGAACTCACTCTGTAGACCAGGCTGGCCTCGAACTCAGAAATCCACCTGCCTCTGCCTCCCAAGTGCTGGGATTAAAGGCATGCGCCACCACTGCCCGGCCCAAATGGTGAATTTTTAATTGAACTGACTATTCAGTTAAATTATTTTGAATAGTAATTTAGAAGAATATCCCCAAATGTCTACCAAACTGTTCTACTTAAGAGCTAGGTGCTGAGTTGAAGTTTGCAAAGTAGGATATGTCTTACCTGAATCATGAAATTGATAAATGAACTCATCTAGCATGACAGTTTGCTGTGCATGCCAGATGTTGGGCTTGCACAAATGCGTAAGGCATGATATGGGTTATCTGTTAGTCCTCAATGGATTTATGATTGTTTATAAACTGGGTATCAGATTTTGAGATGAAAGCAGTTGTCTCACAAACGATTATTTGTAGATAGACCAGAGGAGAGAACAGTTAGCACCCTGCAGAGAAGATGCAGGAGCCAGGGCTTGAACAATGAGGAAGAACACAGTTTCTGGCCTGGAGAGATGGTTAGTAAAGGGCCAGCCTCACAGGCATGGGGTCCTGCATTCACACGCCCCCACATAGACGCCTGGCACACATCCATAACCTCTCAGCATCGATCGGGGAGCAGTGGAAGAGACAGGAGGAGACTTGGAGCTAGCTCATTGTCTGAGAGCTCCAGCTGAGACTTCTCCAGGAAGAAGCCCTGTCTAAGGTTAAGGCAGAGAAACAGGTGAAGGTACCCAAGACTGCCTTCTGGCCTGAACACAGTGCATATGCACCATCCCCAATAGTCTCTCTCTCTCTCCCCTCTCTCTCCCCTCTCTCTCCCTCTCTCCCCTCTCTCTCCCCCCCCCCTCTCTCTCTCCCCTCCCTCCCCCCCCCCCTCCCTCCTCTCTCTCTCTCTCCCTCTTTCTCTCTCTCCTTCCTTCCCTCCCTGCCCCTCCCAACTCCCTCCTTCCCTGGAGAACAGGAGGCAGGTGATTTTTTTTGCTTTTTAATCTCACTTAAATGTAAGTACATATATATATATATTGACTTTTAAAATTGATATAATAGAATAAAACTTCTGTCATTAACTTCTCATTAAAGTCATTCTGGACTTACTTTTTATATATTGAAGCTGAATTTGTCTAGATTATAAAGAATCATGAAGACGAATTTTGGAGAGCTAATAGTAATGGTCATGGTAACAGTCACATGGGTGATTTTTTATGGTTCCAACTTTTTGTTCTGTACATTTAAACTGGGCATGTTTATTGTATAGTAACTACTTCAATAACATTAAAATGGTGTGTGAAATCACACTTCTTCCAAATTTGCATTTTAAGAACTGAATTCCCAAGGAAGTAGTTTTCAGTTATCCATCACCAAATATGAAATTAAGCATAAATCATGTATCTGAGAGCAGAATCTATGAAGTCCAGGCTTTCATGGGACTGACCTTTTAGTGGAAGAGACAGGTAAAGAAGAAAAATACTTAGTTCCAGGTAACTGAGTCTTACAAAGAAAATGAAACAGATTGATGTGAGACCTAGCCGATTCTTAAGGAAACCTGGGGAAGCTCAGGCTCTCGGTTATGTTCCTTTAATCTGATGGACACTGAGCTCACTGCAGTGTAAAGAGCTATGGAGCTTGCAGTTATGGATTACACAGAATATAAATGCTGGAAATGAAGAGAACGATTCAGCACAGTGAGGGGCTGGGGGGGGGGCACTTTTGTAAAGGGAGGCAGGCAGGAAACACAGTCCATTCTCTTTCTTCTCCTTTTTGAACTTCAAAGACAAAAAATGTTGTATTTCTCTAATTGTTCTTCACTTCCCCGTGGCTCCAATGATTATTCGTCTTTTCAGATCTGATTGTTTCTATTAATCTGTCTTCAAGTTCACTATTCACTATTCACGAATCTTCATTTGCTAATAAGTTAATCCTGTAAGCTTAATTTTGAATATTGTATTTTTACTTCTAAAATATCCATTTGTTACTATATTCTGTTTTTTGCTAAAACTCTGTGTTTTCCATCAGCTTCAGCTGTTTTCATACTTGTTTTCTGGCCTGCTTTCCTGCTGCTGCTCTGAGACCCTTGTGGGTAATTCATGTATCTGCAGCAGTTTAGTATCGGGATTTGCTAGTTTTCTCACCTATGTGGAGATTTACCAGAAATGGTTTCATTTTTTCATAATGAGAATATTATAAAGACAAATTAGGAAAATATGACTAAAGAAGAAAATAAAACCATTTGAGCTGTGTACATTCAGTATTTTTCTCTGTAAAGCAGAAATAATGTCGACTGTTACTTATTGTAAAAATTTTTACATAGGAATATATGGGTAAAATATACAGCCCTATCCAAAGAATATAACAAATGGTCAGAAAATATTTAATTTGGTTTCATTTTCTGATCATAGCATTTTGAAATTATTACCTCAACAAAGTAGCATTTCAAGGAAAAATCACCCTTTAAAGAAAATGCTAACACATCCTCCCCAGTTCTCTAAGTCCTCGTCTTTAATATAGAGATCACCCTGTTTCCTGAACTTGGCTTAGCTTTTCTAGGTGAATGAACCCTTTGTGTTAAAACCTGGCTTTGCATTCATATGTGAGGAAAATGGACTGTGATTATACTTATACCTTACAAAAGCATTAACTCCAAGAACATCATATGCCTAAAAATGTAAAGTGTGCAACCATAAAGCTTTAGGTAGAAAGCAAACCTTCATAGCTTAAGGGTAGGAAAGAGTTCTTAGACAAGAAAGCAGCTGTGTGGTCTGTTAAAGAAAAGTGCAGATTGGGCTTCGAAAAACTAAAAGCTTTTGCTGCAAGGACACTAGAGAATGGAAAGACCATCTTCACATTGACAAGGGTTTTCTTTTCCTTTTTTTTTTTTTTTTTTTTTTTTTTAATTTTTCGAGACAAGGTTTCTCTGTATAACCCTGGCTGTCCTGGAACTCACTCTGTAGACCAGGCTGGCCTCGAACTCAGAAATCCACCTGCCTCTGCCTCCCGAGTGCTGGGATTAAAGGAGTGTGCCACCACCACCCGGCTATGAAAAGTATTTTCAAATGACATACCCAGTAAAGGACTTGTGTCAAGCTCATGCAAAAAGAACTCTCAAAACTCTACAGTAAAGAAACAGACAATTTAAAAATGAACAAAATGAAGCATAAGAAAATAAACAACACAAACCAAGGTCACTTGGCATCATCAGAACCCAATTCTCCCACCATAACAAGTCCTGGACACACCATAACACTGGAAAAGCAAGATTTAGGTATAAAATCACTTCTCATGATGATGATACAGGACTTTAAGAAAGACATGAATAGCACCCTCAAAGAAATACAGGAGAACACAGATAAACAGCTAGAAGCCCTTCAAGAGGAAAATCCTCTTAAAGAACTACAGGAAAACACCATCAAACAGGTGAAGGAAATGAGCAAAACCATTCAGAATCTAAAAATGGAAATAGAAACAATAAAGAAATCAGAAAGAGAGACAACCCTGGAGATACAAAACCTAGGAAAGAAATCAGGAGTCATACATGCAAACGTCACCAACAGAATACAAGAGATAAAAGAGAGAATCTCAGGGGTACAAGATACCATAGAAAACATTGACACAACAGTCAAAGAAAATGCAAAAAGCAAAACGCTCCTAACCCAAAACATCCAGGAAATCCAGGACGCAATGAGAAGACCAAACCTAAGGATAATAGGTATAGAAGAGAGTGAAGATTCCCAATGTAATGGGCCAGTAAATATCTTCAAGAAAATTATAGAAGAAAACTTCCCTAGCCTAAAGAAAGAGATGCCCATGAACATACAAGAAGCCTACAGAACTCCAAATAGACTGGACCAGAAAAGAAATTCCTCCCATAACATAATAATCAAAACACCAAATGCACTAAACAAAGAAAGAATTTTAAAAGCAGTAAGGGAAAAAGATCAAATAATATATAAAGGCAAGCCTATCAGAATTGCACCAGACTTTTCACCAGAGACTATGAAAGCTAGAAGATCCTGGGCAGATGTTATACAGACCCTACAAGAACACAAATGCCAGCCCAGGCTACTATACCCAGCAAAACTCTCAATTACCATAGATGGAGAAAATAAGATATTCCATGACAAAACAAAATTTACACAACATCTTTCCACAAATCCAGCCCTACAAAGGATAATAGATGGAAAACATCAACATAAGGAGCAAAACTACACCCTAGAAGAAACAAGGAAGTAATCTTTCAACAAATCCACACAAACCTAATTCCACCTCTTCCAACAAAAACAACAGGAAGTAACAATTACTTTTTCTTAATATCTTAATATCAAAATTAATATTACCAACATATCCTAATCCAAATCCAAAAATATGAGGAATTAGAAGTTTGTTGATTGTCATCCAATGGTCTCTCTAATTTGGTAATTGGAGAAATAGGTCCAATATTGTATAATCTATATACACTTTCAGCTTGTTTGTTCGTGACAGTGTCTGGCTGTGTACAACATAATGATCTTAAAATCTTGCTTCTCCTATCTCAGCCTCTCTATTAGTAGTATTGTTTATTTCATGTTTTTACACTATACTATGGTTTTCAGAACAGCTTATATATTTCAAAAGTATTTATATACCCAAAAGAAACATAGATGATTAACTAGGGAGGTTGCTTGTAAGAGAACAACAAAGAGTGAGACTGAATGATTTGATTGACTTTGTAACTCTTGTATCAAGTTTGAAGAAGAGGACTTTATAAGTTACTCTTTCTCTGAGATGAATGCTTTTCCAAATTATCACAGCCAATGAACCAGATTCTTACCCTCACTTAATGTGTTACACCCTCCAAGCAGAGCCATTGTTCATTGAAACAGTTGGTGAACGACTTTATGGATAGACCATCTTAATACATACACCATTTTTTTGTTTTTTTTTTTAATACAAAATGACTTTTATTAAATCATGACATAGCCCAGTGAGACGATGCTTACTCCAGCGGGCAGCATGCAAGAGCAGAACCAAAAGGATTGCTAGTTTGAGGACAACTTGTACTTTATAGTAAGACGAGAGAGAGAGAGAGAGAGAGAGAGAGAGAGAGAGATGAGAGTAGTGAATAACATAAATTGGTGGAAGATATTTAAAACTATAATACTGACCAAAGGATTCTTTGCTTTGCTTTTGGGCAAGCAAGAAAACAATTGAACTCTGTTTTATATTTCAAATGACGAGAAATGAGAGTCCTCCGGATTTGCAATCCAAGTCAAAACATAATTTCATACACCATTTCTTAAGTGAATGTAACTTGTTCTCTGTGGGCTGAGAATAAAGTCACTCGCTCAAGTCAAATAGTTTTGACCTTAGCAGGAAGTCTGTATCCAAAAATCGTGCCTACAATTCATTTCTTGGTGCAACAGAACTGTCAACTCTCAGCTTAGCTACGATGGAGGTAAAATCCTTTGGTGATGTGAGGGTCATTGAAGTACAGCCTTATTACAATGAAATCCAATGTCTAAAAATTGTTCTTATTTTGGGCTTGTACCACAGTAAGAGCCAAGATTTTAAACTATACTAAATACAAAACAAACAAAAAGACTTTATATATTTATGGTCATTTAAGAAAATACTAGTAGTGATGTATTATTTTGAGATATACAGTTAAATATGTATGTAGTTATTTACAATTTATATTGAGAAAAATGTATTTTCACTATTGCTGTAGACGAGCATCTATGTAAGACTGTTAAATTGATTGTTGTTTTATATCAAACAACTTTTATAATACTTTTTATTGTTATAATATTTTATAAATTTTAAGGAATATGACAAAAAAGATATTGTAGGTATTGAAGGGGGGTCTCTGGGAGGAGTTGGGGTACAAAAGGGAAACAAGAATGTGATTTAATTCTATTTACTTAAAATATGTTTTTAAATGTTAACAACATTTAAGATACATTGAAATCATGTAACTTTTCTCATCATAATGCAATAAAAATTAAAAAGAACAAAATGAGGATTTAGGAGATGGCTAAGTCAGTAAATGCTTTCTATGCAAACATGAGGACTTGAATTTGGATCAATAGCATCTACTTGAAAGACTGGGTGTTATACTCCCAGTGCTGGGGTGGAGAGAGGAGCACACCTGGAACCCGATGAGCAGTCAGGTTAGGCAAATCGTGTGGTTCTAGGTTCAGTGAGAAAGTCTGTCTTAAAAAGTCGGAGGCTGGTTGAGAGGTTGTTTAGAGGTTCTATCAGGGGAGCGCAGCTACTCATATACCCTTGACCAAAGACAAGTTCTCCTCTGTTGGGAAGGTTGTCCTCTTTGATCAACCGAGGACTAACCGATTGTGCAGCTTCAGGAGGGACACATCCACCTAGACAGATCAGCTGAGTCAACCCTAGTGATCAATGGGGTGACAGATGTTGCATCCAGCCCTCACATTCCGGAGGGTAATTGAAAAAGAATTTTCATGTTGGTCTCCACAAATATAATCTGCACAGACATGACATGTACTAACGTATATACACAAAATTAATAAGACATAAATATTTCATCAAAGTTTGGAAAGTAAGCTCAGTTGAAAAGATAGTTGAAATAATCAGCCTTGCAGTGTTTCTACTGCTTTAGGGAAATTCAGATTAAATCCACAGTGGTATACTACTAAACAAGTACTTACATAACTGCTATAGGAAATATGATAATACCAGGTCATCCAAGAGACAGAAAAACTGGTACTCTCTTATATGACTGGGAACAATGAAAATATTACATATGTATAATTACGTTATTAAGTAGTACTGGAACAAATTTCTATTCTCAACCTTGGTCCATATCTTTAATTAAACAATACATCAGTCTATGTTATAGCAGCTCCATCCAGAGCCACACATGCCGAAAGCAGCCCACATGGTTTTGAAAGGATGAAATGATAGGTGTGGTATGTTCATAAGTTGATGACTAAGCAATGAAGGACTTTATTGACACGTGCAGCAACATGGGTATGTATCGCATTGTTCTGGGTGAGAGAAGGTGGCCTCAGGCAGTTGTACAATCTGTGCTTCCACTTGCCTAGCATTCTAGTATACAGCAAAAGACCTTTCTGATGGATAACAGCCACCTGCTAGGCATTTAGGGGAGTCTGACGTATAAAGCAGGAGGAAGGCCCTTAGTTTGGTGGGGTAGGTGAGTGTAGAACTTGTAATTTGCACATAATGGTAGTTTTAAAATTCTGTGCACACATTTATATTCTTAGAACTATACTTTAAAAGGCTGCTTACTGCATGATCAATTACTAGAACTGTTTAACAGTAAAGCTAAAGTGAGAAAATTTGACATATCTGAAACAGAGTAGCAAAAATGATATGGTGTAAAACTAAATTAAACTCTATCTTGTACGATTTATGGATTTTAAGAGTTTTGAGAAGTTACTGAGTGGTTTGAAACAGGTGAATGACCTTAGATTAAATCTTAGATTTAAAATTAGATTAAAACAAGGTCTTTACTCATTTATTAATGAGTGTGTGGGCACATGTGCAAATGTATATGAACACGATGAGGGACGCACACCACAGTGCATAAGTCAGGGGACAGCTTAGTGAAGTTGGTTGGTTCTTCCCCATGTGGGACCCAGGATTGAATTCAGGGTGTTGGCAACAACTACCTTTATCCATTATCCCATCTTGGCAGCCCCTACTTCTGTGTTTTCAACTTTAAAAACCACAACCTATTCTTTGTTTGTTATTGTTTTTTAATTTTGTTTGTGCAGTGTATGCATGCCTGGTACCCAAGCAGGCCAGTAGAGGGGGCTAGATCCTCTGAAACTGGAGTTACAAGTGGTTGAAAGTTGCCATGTGGGTGGAGGAACTGAACACCCCCCCCCCCCCCCCCCACACACACCCTTTTCTGTAAGAACAGTACCTACTTTTAACTGCCAAGCCATCTACCCTGCCCCAGATTAAACACAGATCTGCTGTGGTTTAAGACACTGTGGCCCAGGCTGCCCTTGAACTCACGATACTCCTCTATCTGTTTCCTAATGCCAGGATTACAAATATGTTACCACACTTTGTGTTGTATTACTTTTAAATCCCACTTTGTTACTTTTAAATAAATAAATGAGATTTAGTAACCAATATTTCATCTAAAATAGCTAGTGAATATTTTGGTTTTGAAACTATTGCCATCTTTTGGGGGGGGGGGGATAGTTTAAGAGTTACCACACTGTGCCAGCTTGCCTTCTCTTTCTTTTAAAGACAGAGTCTCATGTAGCCCACACTAGCCTCAAATTAGCTATGTCGTTGAGGATGACCTTGAATTCTCATTATCCTGCCTCCACCTCCCATGGACTGGAGGTGTAGGCATGTGCCACCACGAACAGCTGTGCTGGTGACTGACCCTGAACTTCTCTAATGTTAGGTAAGTGTTCTGCCAGCTGAGCTGGGCCAACAGCCTTTAACAATGGTGTTATCTATACAGCTCTTGAAATGTTACTACACTGGTCCTGATTTTGAAAATAGCCAAAAATAGAATAATGAACTCTTGCCTGTCTCAAACAGTTAGAACAGAGGGCTAACTGTTTTTACCCTCATCTATACCTTTTACTCTCAAGTTTTGAAACAAATACAAGCATCATGTTCTTTGGTCTATAAATACTTTACTATGGCCCTAGAAAAGGTAAAGTTGTCTATTTTTTTAAAATAGCATAATTGCAATATAATACAATTATTATAGTTAAAATTAGTTGTTAATTATTTACTATTAGTACTCAATTTTCAAAAGACATAAATAGTTAGGTTTATCAATATTTTCCTTTTTATACTATAGAGGAAACTATATTGACTTATGTGCTTACTAAAGCTGGTTAGAAAACACTTTGTATGATTTATTATCTTACCCTTTTGTTTGTTTGTTTGTTTGTTTGTTTTTTCAAGACAGGGTTTCTCTGTATAGCCCTGGCTGTCCTGGAACTCACTTTGTAGACAAGGCTGGCCTCGAACTCAGAAATCTGCCTGCCTCTGCCTTCCAAGTGCTGGGATTAAAAGGATGCGCCACCACCGCCCAGCTATCTTACCCATTTTTAAGTGTTAATTCATATTACCCTGCGAAAAATCTCCAGAATTTCTTTTGTATTAGTTCACATATAACTCTGTATTCATTAATCAACTTTGCTACCTTCTCACTCCAGTTAACTCTTTTTTCTAATAATGAGATTTAATTTCAGCATTTAATCCATTTTACCTTTTTTCTATTTTCTGTATGCTGGTGTGGTATGTAAATCACATTTACTTTTACTCCATTGGCTTGCCATTTTGCCAGCACCATTTACTTACTGGGCAGTCATCTTAGTCAGGCTATTCTTGCTGCAATAAAACACCATGAGCAAAAGCAACTTGAGGGGCAAAGGTTTATTTTATCTCCTAACTCGTAGTGCATCATCCAGGAAGTCAGTGAAGGCAAGGCAAAAACCTGGAGGTGGGAGCTGATGCAGAGGCCATAGAGGAGTGTGCTTACTGGCTTGTCCCTCGGGGCTTGCTCTGCTTGCTTTCTGATGCTCTCCAGGACCACACACCCAGGGGTGGCCCTGCCCCCAGTAGAATGGGCCCAATCAACATCAATCATCAATCAAGAAAGTGTACCACAGGCTTGCTGACGGGCCAGTCCAATGGGAGGATTTTCTTAGTTGAGATTCCCTCTTCCAGATGACACTAGTCCATGTCAACTTGACATAACAGTACAATAGTCTTTTTGGATAGTTTCATGGTCCTAGAGTGAGAAAGGTAAATACTACAGATTTTTGTGGAACCCTCTGAACAATTAAATCCTAGATGTAAGGGTAAAACAGAAATAGACCAGTTCTCAAGAAGATTGAAAATAAGCTTCAGATTAGTTTAATCTCTGGAGTTTTTTCCTACTGCCAGTCAGAAACTCAGATTCTTGAGTTAAGGTGCAGCATCACTCATACTCTTCTTTTGTTGTTGTTGTTTAAAGTCATGGTGGCTCACATAAGCAGATTCCACACTTACCACAGAACAGGCAACCAGAGAAGAGAGAGATACACAGATGCATTCGAGGACTGCAGGGAAAGCTTGTGAGGCAGTTCCTTCCCCTCCTCTGTTTGTCATGAGAAGCCAAGTGGTATGAGTCAGTTTCCCGTTGTAAGCAGTATATGCTTTTCCTACCTTTTCTGTGTCTTCAGTTTTCTGAAATTTAACCGAGGTAAGGCTCTGTAGGAATTATTCTTGATACTTAGCTGAGCTTCCTTTAGTTTTAGATTACTTAAGGTTGCTCACTCTTCCCTCTGTGTGTGTGTGTGTGTGTGTGTGTAGGTTAGAGGGCCACTCTAGTAGTGGATTTTGTTCTTCCCCCACCTTGTCAAGGGAAGGTTTCGGTCTCAGTTGCTTGCTGGCTGTTCCAGGACAGGTAGCCTATTTGCCTCTCTGGTGCTGGAATTACAATGCACGCACCCCCCTCCAGCTTTCTTGGGTGGCTTATGGGAATTGAACTCACGTCCTCAGTCTTTCTCAATAAACACTTTTACCCACTGAAGCATCTTGCCACCAACTTACCAACCCTGGAGTCTTTTTTTTTTTTTTAAATCTGGTCGATTCTTACCTTTTGTGAGATGATACCACAGATCATGTGCTGCAGCCACACAGGGCTGAACCTTTGTCTATTTGCTTTCTCTCTGTTGTTAAAATTGCAAAGATTTGCTGTCTTTCAGGCCTGCAATTATTCTCTCTGCACCCATCCATTTAGTCTTTGCTTTTAGCTGTTGAGTCTGGAATGTCCCCAGTCCCTACTTAGGACCTCCTGCCCTCCCTTGCTTTGCTAAAATCCCTATATTATTCCTCTGGATTTCGTTTGTTTTGTTTCAAATGTGTGAGAAAACTAAAGGCAGAGAGAAGGCAGACAACTCATTCCATCATGGCAAGTCACAATTCCTTTTCGGATAATTTCAGCATCTCCAGCATCTTGGTATCTGCAGATCTTCCCTTTTCGTTCAGTTATAAGTGTTCATGGTTTTTGGTGCTAGGGAAATGGCTTTAGTGGTTCAGGGCCTTTCATAAAGACCCCATATCAGGTGGCTCACAACTAACTGTAACTCCAGCTCCAGGGAATCTGAAGCCTCTTAACTCCCCATGTACCCACACACACAGATTTAAAAATAATAAAAATAAATCTAAAAATAAATTCCTAGTTTTCGAAATAAGTGATTTTCATTGGATACTTGAACATTATGAGTATTGCATTCTGAGATTCTGTAATCTATTTAAATGTCCCAGTTTAGCTGGATATGGTGGCAGAATCCTTGAACTACTAGCACTTGGAAGGCTCAAGGAGGAAGATTGTGAGCTTGACACCAATCTATATTATTCAAAGTAACACCCTGTCTCAAAAAGAAAAGTAAGTAAACCCCTCGTTTAGCCTCTGCCATGTTGCTTCAACGTGGGAAGGAAGGCTGCTCTCTTACTATTACCCCATGGATAGGAGTTCAACTCCCTACTTTGCTGCTCTCAGTACTCAGCTTGGGGGTTGGTTCTCTTTATTCCTGGTTGAGAGAGGCAGGGGTGCCTCATAGCCTCATTAATATTCCCCATGTGGCCTCTTCTGGGGGCATGTGTAGAGGTAGAAGATCTAACTCACAGAGGTCTCCCCTGACACTAGCCTATGGCAGAGAGGGTAAGTGACAATGTCAGGCATTCTGCATAGCATTGTTACCAGCTGGCAGGCAGGCTTCACTGCTGGGCTCTGAGACTCCTCTGGCTGGGAGAGTTGGCCTTCCTGCTGTAGCTTGAGGGGGCTTCCATGTGCCCTGCCTGGCAGTGGTAGAAGAGACCATAGGAACTACCTCCTTGCCCCGCACCAACCTACACCCATACCCAATTTTTGTGTTTGGCTAAGTAAAATAGCTTTTGTCCATATTATCTTGTTCCTGATTGTTTGGCAAGGGATAACAGGATTTTGTTTTGTTTGTTTGTTTGGTGTTTTTAGGGAGGTCTTGGCTTCTAGGTGTTTCCAGGTTGCCAGCTTCTTTGCTTCCTATTCTATCATATACAAGGTACAAAAGAAAACTCTAAAATCTTCCATGTGCTTTTCCTTGGATTATGAGATCCATACATAGTCTGTCGTCTCTGTCTTCAGTTTCCTTATGTATGTGATAAATACGTCTACAGCTTTTACTTAAAAGGAGAACTAGGAAAAGGTACCTCCTTCCTAGAGGTGGAATTCAACAAGTATTTTCAATTTTTTTCTCTTTTTGTGTCTATGTCAACTGTGTGTGTTTGTGTGTGCATTTGGTGTTGGAGAGCAAACGCAAGACATTGTACAGGTTAAGCAAGCACTCTACTCACTACAGAACTCTATTACCAACTCAACTATTATTAATTTTTAATTACTTTATTTTTATTTTAATTATAACTAAAACTCCCCTTTGTGTATATACGCTTGATTGTTGCTGTGGCTCATTTTTAGGACGTTAGCTTATTTTAAGTGAAAATATAGTTTATTATCTAGAAAGTTGAGTTTCCAAATTAATCTTTTACTTTTAAGAATTGTTTTGTATTAAGAGTGATAATATCTATATTCCATTTTATTAAAATATATACATAAGTTCTCTTGATTTGCTTGCTACAAGGGTAATGTAACTTATATGTTAGTTACACTTTTGTGTGTGGGGCTGGGGGGGTCCAACCAGTTACAGATGTCTTAAAGAATGGCAGTTTATCTTATGCCTCCTTCCTGTTTTCTTCATCTTCTATATTAGATTGCACCAATTTTACACTACTGATCTGAGTAGAGCCAACTGACAATGTCATTGTTTTCCCGACTTCAGGGTGTCTTATGGCTGTGTCAGAGAGTGAATTAATCTCCTATTAGTCCCTGTATACTACTGTAACAGATTTAGAAATAAACAGGGTAAGTTTAGTGTCATTTCAAATAGTACTGGGCAACAAGGTTACCTTTCCGGCTGCCTTCAGTTGCTCTCAGTTTTAAGTCAGATCAGGGACCTCTTTGAGAGTATTCTTTCTTTCTTTCTTTCTTTCTTTTTTTTTTTAAGGCCTACTTTTGAGTGATAGCATCTCTTCAGCCACCCTGTGGCTGCATCTCACAAGCATGTTGTGGGTTGTTTGTTGTTTTTGTTATTCTCTTCCAGGTGTTTTCTAATCACTGACATGATTTCTTTGACTCATGTATTTTAAGTGTGCCTTAAATCTCCCAATACATTTTTGTCTTTGAAAATATGAATAAAGTAAACAACACATCTAGTGCGTGCCTACAATCCCAGGACTCTGGGAGCTGAGGCTGGAGAATTGTCGCTAGTTACAGGTAATCTTTTCACAAGCATTCACATGTGTCCAGTCAGATTTGGGCCTTCTCAACACACACATGCATGCATGAATGCACACACAGGCAACCATAAACAAAGAGTAAAAAGTAGATCTCTTTGTAAGATAACATGGTATTTCTTTAGTTATGAAATGTGAGACCAGAATTAAATATTTTCCCAAATTGTAAAAATTCCCTCAAAGACATCAACATTTCTTGAGGTTCTCACCACTTAATGTAAACTTAATGTAAAACTGTTCCCTAATGTGAAGGTTGCAGCTTTCTGTCCCCGTCAGCAAGTGACCATGCCTGTTTCACGACACTATCACACTCAGTGACCTGACACCACAGGCACTCAGAGATCAAATGCTGAATTATTGAACAACCCAAAAGATCCCAGATGTTTGGAAAGAGGAAGATTTGATAGAAATTTTTTTGCAAAAAAGTGAACAAGAGTGACATAAGTTAGGTGTGGTGGCAGCCAGGCCTGCTGCTCAGGAGAGCTAGGACCTCTGTGAGGCAAGGCCAGGCTGCTCTACAGATAAATACCCCCCCTGGGGGGTGGGGGAGAGAGACAGAGACAGAGAGAGGAGAGAGAGACAGAGTAATGAAATAGGCTACTTTTTAAAAAATGCTAGATTTGGATCATGTTTTTTCTGTTTCCTCACTCCTTCCTAGTCCTCCCCTACCCATCCAACTTTATGTTCTTCCAGACTTTAAAAAAGGGAAAGAAACAAAAAACCCCACAAGAATGAAAATCAAAAGAAACAAGCAAAAGGCCATTATGATTTAAAAAAACAAAAACAAAAACAAAAACAACCCAAAGCAAATGAAACAAAAACTTCACAAAGATGCAGTTGAGTTAATTTTGTTAGCCAACTACTCCTAGGCGTGGCCTGCTGTGAAGTATGATTGCTGTCCCCAGTGACACTCACTGGAGAAAGCTGAATTTTCCTGTGTTAACGGGCATCCTTTGTAGGGTCTGGGACTCCATCTGTGCAGGTTGTGGGTGCAGGCAACTCTCTTTTCTAGGTACCATCTCAGACCATAAGCCATATAGCACTTAGAAAGCAAAGTTGTGCCCTTAATTTGCTTTTACTAGTAAGCTTTTCTATTACAAATCAAACTCAGCAGTCCCCACACAGAACTACTACTTGGGTTAATAAGATAGGACTGTAAGTGATTGCATCACCATTGCAGGATTGCTCCTGGCTGGGGCAAAGGTAATAAAACTGTGGCACGGAGAGGCCAGGAACCCGCTGGCTCCTCTGAGAAGCACAGTACTGAAGCCCGTCCTAGACATCATCCTGTCTTGTTACTATTAGCTTCATTTTCTGAAATTCCAAGAAATCCCTCCTCAAATTTTGATTCCCTCCTACTTTTAAGTTTGATATTGTTTTGAAGTAGTGACCGTGGTTACTAAGGAAGAGAGGCTCCTCGGGAACTTTAGTAACCTCAGTCAGCCTCACACCTGGGAGCGGTGCCAGCTAGATAAAGCATGAGAGAGCACAGCTGCCCATGGCTCGTTCTTCCCATCAAGTCAAATGTTCTTTTGTAGCTATGGTTTTCACTTAGGGCTTCTCCCAATTCCTGTAGAGACTGGAAAGGGGCTTCCTAGTGCTTGCCCTTCACCTAGGCCTGCTCTGTCTGGAACCTTTTCTTCTCTATTCTCTATTCCTTGCCATCTTTTTCTGAGTAAGTGATAGAAATAGTTGACATTGGGAGCTCAGGATAGGAGGTAATGGCTTTGGATTAGTGGTAAACAAAGGAATGAAATAGATTCTTGGTATCCTATATCAAACTTTTAATTCTATTTTCCAAGATCAAGAGTCAAGGATTCAGCTCTTATCAGAAGGCCAGAGTAAGTGGTTTCTAGAAACAAGCAAAAGGCTAGCATTGCCTTAGTGGATGGCACTGCTGACAAGGGAAAGGAAGCCTGTGTGTCACTGAGCATGGAGTGCAGCTGGAAATCCTATAGAAACTCTTGGCTACATCACATTCCCACTCACATTGGGCTTTTATTTTTCACCATTCTCAGAAATTTAATGAAATGTAATGAAAATCTCAGAAAATTTGAAACTATGCCTTCTTAGTACATAGCTAGATTTTACAGATCTTGTTTTGCCTTAAATGATTTAGACCAATAGTTGGCAAACTAGTTTATGGAACAAGACTGGCTTTTGCAGCCTCTGTTTTATGAGTAAAGTTTTATTGAGCCATAGCATCCATTAGTTTGTATACAGACTGTGGCTGCTTTCACATTCAGATGGTAGAGCTGAGCTTTTGTACTCTGCAACCTATAAAATCTAAAGTATTTACTAACCGGCTCGTTACAGAAAAGACCCACATCTGCTTTAGAGCAGTGGTTCTTGACCTTCCTAATGCTGTGACCCTTTAATACAGTTCCTCACATTGTGGTGACCCCCAAGCATAAAATTATTTTTGTTGCTACTTTATAAATGTAATTTTACTACTGTTATGAATCATAATACAAATATCTGTGTTTTCTGATGGTCTTAGGCAACCCTTGTGAAAGGGTTGCTCTGCTCCCAAAGGGTTGGGAACCACAGGCTGAGAACTGATGCTCTAGATAGCTTATGTCAAGGTGGTGATAAGAAAGTGCATGTGTAGTACGATAGCTACATTTGAATTGCTGTGAAAAATGGCAGGGGAAAAGAACTGTGATGGAAGAAGTGTTCATTTGCTTTCATTTGCTTCACTGTTTCACAAGACTCAATATGTGGTTGCTTGGGCAGAACCTCATGGCGAACAGAGCAAGCAAGGGCATGATACTCACTTGAGAGACAGGTCCTCAGTGGCCCACT
This sequence comes from Montemys delectorum, assembly GCA_019843815.1. NCBI lineage: Eukaryota > Metazoa > Chordata > Mammalia > Rodentia > Muridae > Montemys > Montemys delectorum. The sequence continues at coordinate 28,093 of JADRCD010224848.1, read as the reverse complement.
TCTTCCAACAAGCCCCCCCACAAGAGTCTGTCCCAGTTTTGAATCCTTCAATAAATTAAGCCACTCATTATGTCAGAGCCTTCACAATTTAGTGGTCTCTGGAAAGCCTCTTGCAGACACACCTAGAACTGTACTTTATCTCCTGGGCCTTTCTCCACTAATCCTGTCGACAGTCAAGATTAGGCATCACACACTGGATAGACAAATGGATCTTCCAGGTCTTTATTCTGTTTAAATTCTGGTAGTAAAAAGAAGCTCATTTATTTATTTATTTATTTATTTATTTATTTATTTATTATTATTACTATTTATTTCCTTCCTCCCTTCCTTCCTTCCTTTCTTTCTTTCTTTCTTTCTTTCTTTCTTTCTTTCTTTCTTTCTTTCTTTCTTTCTTTCTTTCTTTCTTTCTTTTATACTCCAGATTTTATCCCCCTCTTGGTCCACCCTCCGACTGTTCCACATCCCATGCTCCTCCCTGAGGATGCCTCCCTGAGGATGCCTCCCTGAGGATGTCTCCACGAGGGGTCAGCAGCTTCTGTTAACTGGTTGGGTGCAAAAATCTGCATCTGACTCTTTCAGCTGCTTGTTGGGTCTTTCGGAGGGCAGTCATGATAGGTCCCTTTTTTTGTGAGCACAGCATAGCCTCAGTAATAGTGTCAGGCCTTGGGGCCTCCCCTTGAGCTGGATCCCATTTTGGGCCTGTCGCTGGATCTTCTTTTCCTCAGGCTCCTCTCCATTTCTATCCCTGTAATTCTTTCAGACAGGAACAATTATGGGCCAGAGTTTTGACTGTGGATAGCAACCACACTTGATGCCCTTACTGTCTTTGTACTGGAGGTGGGCTCTACAAGTTCCCTCTCCCTACTATAGGACAGTTCATCTAGGGTCCCTCCCTTTGAATCCTGAAGGTCTCTCACCTCCCAGGTCTCTAGTACATTCTGGAGCATACCCCCAAAAAGAAACTTTTTTTTTTTTTTGTTAAAATTATTTTATTTATATGAGTACACTGTAGCTGTCTTCAGATACACCAGAAGAGGGCATTGGATCCACTGTGGTTGCTGGGAATTGAACTCAGGCCCTCTGGAATAGTGCTCTTAACTGCTGAGCCATCTATCCAGCCCAAGACTCTTAAAATACAAATATTACATTTTTTAAAACACACTTTGTCATTTCCTGTTTCTATATGTGTTCATAGTCTTAGGTGGATTTACTCTAAATCTGTTGTCTGCTAAGTGACCCAGGAGTTCATGTTGCTCCAACAGCCTCATTTTAGAGATGGCAAACATTGAGTCCCTTAGAAATTGTCATATACCTGGTGTCACAGAAGCAGAATTACTAGGGGCAATTCCTGGGAGTAAAGTGCTGGCTTATTTGGTTGTTTGTTTTCTTGGTTTAAAATTTTTCTACTGTGATGCATACAGGCATTTACAGATGAAGCCGTGCCCAGTCTGTCTTTAATTGTAAGTACTACTTAGAAAAGTAAAGAAACAGCCGAAGAGAAGGAAAGGGTTAAATCTAACTGTAATGTAACTCTGCTACTAATACTTCTGCAAGTGTTAGGAAGCACATCATTCTTTGGGAACAGGAACATGAGCGAGAATATACACTTGAGTTATAGGGGTTACTGCAGCCAGGCCTACAGATATGCCTTCCTTCTCCAACCCTTTTACATGGTGTGCTTCATCTGAAGGAACCGCAGAGAAACAAGCCCTGCACTCCCACTTCCTAAGGAGCTTGTGAGTGCAACCTTGAGGAACCCAGAGTTCATGTTGCTATCAGAAAGTCCTAGCACTGTGTTTAAATGGTTTCCTTTTTGTGAAGAGAACGAATTGTAATTTGTATTTTATAACAGAAGTACCTGATTTCTGACTTTCTAACTTAATTAAAAAACACTAAGAAAATGAAATGTATTTTTACTAAAAAAAGATGAAAGAAATATACCAGAAATTATAGTCAATTTCCTCTTATATTTTTTTGCTATCACAATTGGGGCAGAGCCATTATTTTCCTCAAGATTGAGTATTAGAAAGGCCTCTCCCTTTATTGCATCAGAAAACAATTACAGAATTTCTTCTTGCTGCTTCCCTGGGGACCCATTTTAGACAAGAGAAATCCTGAGAGAAGCTTGCGCAAAAGATGTGCACCAAAACTAGACTACACTAGCAGATCCTGGCACTCTTCAGGCCTATTCTGCAGATAATTTACAAAAACCTTAACCCCAGATTTTTTTTTAATTAGCCTCTAAAGAATAGTATAGTTAATTCTCATTTCCCACTGCAATAACTCAGATTTTTAAAATTTTCTTTCCTTCTACATTTGAAAAGTATCCTTTTTCATAAAAATACAATGAAATTTCACATTCTAGCTTAACATACTTATAAATTAGGCTGTAATAAGACTGAGTTCCAATTTTAATGTGCATGACTGATATTTAATCTTTCACAAATGTAAACCATTGTCATAATTTAATTATTCTTGTTAGTTTTGTATTTGTATTCAAGTTCTGTCTCCAAATAGGTTGTCCACATGAAAAGAAAAGAACTAATGTAATGCTTACTTAAACGTGGAATTTTTCACTATCGCTGGCTCATTAGAATAGAAAGTGACATTATAGAATCATAATGGTCTGGTTATCACACATCTGAACCTTTGATTACTAGAATAGTTTAGTTGGCTAAATTGCAAGTTGATTATCTCTATTCTGAAATTCTTGAGACCGGAAGTGTTAAACATTTAGGGTTTTTTCCCAGACCCTGTAATATTTACATATACACAGTAAGACATGAACATATATACTATGAATTGAAACAGAATTTACTTATATCTCCAATATTATCTTACACTACAGCTTGAAGATAATATTATACAGTATTACATTTAAATATTAAATAATTAAATATTTAAAGAAACTGCATTTAGGGTAAGACTCACCGTGGTGCCAGGTGTGAAATTTCTTATTTGTGGTTTTATGTAGTTGCTCAAAGAACTTGAGATTTAAAATCTTAGCTTTCAGACTTACATGTTAGAGATGCCCAACTTGTAACATCCTGGTTCTCTTCCATCCTTGTAAAAATCAAAATTTCCAGTAAGGTATGGTGGCATATACCTGCAATCCCAATTTGGGGGTAGCAGCAGGAGGATCGTTGCCAAGTTTGGGTCCAGCCTAGGGAATTTAGGGTATCCTTGTATCAAAACCACAATTTTTAAAAGGTGATTGTATAGCTTAGTGTTGAAGTGTTTTTCTTACATATATAAAGGAGTGGGTTCAGTTCCTAGTGCTACTTTGTTTTGAAACTTATTAACACACTTCGAGTTTGCTGAATTCTTTTGCATTTATAGACCATAAATCCATAAGGAGTTTCATGAACCACTCCAGACAATCATTAAACTCTCCTGGTAATTTTCACAAAATTTTTGTTCCTGTGGGAATTCTTTTGAGGTAAAATGTCTCCAGCCTTTACTGAGTTTTATAGCTAGCCATCACCAAAGTTAAGAGCCATTTTATAGGCCTCTGAAGCATTGTATTCTTCCAAAAGAATATACAAAGTAGATTTGTTTTCTTTTCTAAAATCACATAATCATAGAATTTAGGATGACCAGTCTCCATTTTCACATGTGAGGAGATGGAAACTCCTGTAAGTTAAAGATATTGAGGCTTAATAATTGTTAAATTATTATTTATTAGGGAGCCTACTGATAACAGTAGTCTGTGACATCCTGGTTGATTATATTAGTGTCTTTTTAGCCTTCCAGATTCTGCAGAGATTATTGAACTTTTAACAGTGTAAGAAACTGTAAGTATTTGAATGCAAAGTTTTGATGGGTGCAGTAGAATCTCTAACCTCGCCCCATTCATTTCATAAAGTGACAGTATGATCTGATGTGTCTTAAAGAGTGGCACATGGAGGCCCCTATGTGGGGCAGAGGACAGCTGTAGTCTTTATGAGTTTTAAGGATTGTTTTGTCAGTATCTGTGTTGAAGCAAGCTTTTAAGAACAAGGTTATGAAATTTCATTGAGACATAAGGAATTCATGTGTGTGAGCACTTCGCTTATTCTCTTAACAAATATTTATATGTGCACACAATTACTATGTCGATTTTACTAGCTGATAAAGACTTGTGGGCCTCTGGGTGTAGCTCAGTGGTTGAGCACTTACACCACTTGTTAGGCCTCCTGTGTTTGTTCCAGCACAGTACACACTGTGCACTCACACACAAGAAATATTTGTAGAAAATGGTAAACAAACACTATGCAGCAATTTCTATAGCAAGTTTTGTAAAATAGCTCTTGTTATAAATGCTGTAAACGCAGACTGTCAGGAATCATGGAAAGCTCTTTAATGAAATACAAGGCCATTGGCTTCTAAACATTTTGGTTTGTTCCATTGGCTACTTTCTGATTGAAATTTAAGTCTTAGGTTTAACCCAGTAGTCTTCTAATGTTTCAATTTAGAGGTTGTATTTTATGTTGTTAGCTTGCATCCTGGATTTTTACATTCGGTGACATATGAGAGTATAGTTTAAGTATTAAAGTATAGTAAATTAACTCTAAGTAATTTTAAATGAACTTGAATTTTAATCATTTTTCATACTTAGAATGATTTCAAATAAGGATTTTATGTTGAATGTGATATTGCACAGGGATAAATGCTGTTTCCATTTTTATAATATTCATTTTATGTAGCTATTTTAATGCTAGGAACATTAGCTGAGAGATTGTGTATATTTTCCAATCTCAGTTAATCTGTTAGATTTTCTAAATGGAACAAGATTTTTCAATATCCTGTCTTACTTTACAATTCTTCAGCCAGTTCAGTTTATACAAAGAAATAACCCAGAAGAAATATTCACAATATTATATTTATATTATATTTATAGTTTACATACTATGTTTTTATTCATATTTTACTTTATACATTCAGAGTATGCAGTTTGTTTCCAAGGGTCAGTACAGAAATTTGATTGTATTGATGTGGGATCCTCAGTTGTATGCTCTGTTCCATGAACAGACTCCTAAGCTTATAACCTCGATGATATGTATCACATAGTTTTAGTTATTGGTTATCTCAGTGCTTTCCCAACTCCTTAAAGAATAGGAACATTGAAATCAATTTGAAGTCTCAAGTATTTTTTAAGTGAGCAAGGACTCAAGGTTCTATCTTTGGGTCTTCTGTAGTTAGTCTTAAAGACTTTAAACTCTGCAGTACTGTAGAAAATGAAAGTTAATTCTCTGTCATCCCTCTGTCTGTCTGTCTTCTCTCTTCCCCTCTACCCCTTCCCCTGCAGACTTCTGTGGGCAGTGTCACCCTGGGCAGGTGGTCCTGGGACATATAAGTAAGGTAGCTGATGAGAGCAAGCCAGTAACCAGCATTCTTCATGGTCTCCGCTTCAGTCCTGCCTCCATATTCCCGCCTTTACTTCTTGCCTTGCCTTGTATAACCTGTAAGCTTAGGTTGATTCTTTCCTCCCCCATGTTAGTTTTGATCAGTGTTTTATTATACCAACAGAGGGCAAACTAAAGCAGGTAGCGTACATGATGCATACACATTAGTCCTATCTGTTTGCATTACTATCAGCACTTGATTCTAGAACTTACAAGTTGATTTTAAGTTCTTCATGTATATGCCATTTTCCCTCACAGCAATTATATAGCTACCACTACTACCCCAGCTTTATAAACTAGCACAGAGGAGATGAATTGCCCACAATCACCTAGTTAGTAGGTAGCAGAATTGAACAGTCATCAGACTGCAGAGCAAGTAATCATAACTCTTGTCTCTATGTTCTTCAGATAATTCACAAATCCATTTTATTTCTCTCTAACATTGTAGCAAGAAAAAGTAACCCAAGCCATTACATACATGTTCATGTCGACACAGTATGGGCAGTGGGAAAACAGAGTAAGAGTGGAGTGATGGTTTCAACTCAGGTCGGTTAGAGTGGAAGTCTGTCTTTTCTGAACTGATTCTCTCATTAGTAAAGGAAGATAATTTATTATAATGTAGCCCTGGCTGTCCTGGAACTCAACCTGTAGATCAGGCTGGCCTCAAACTCAGATCCACCTGCCTCTGCCTCCCAAGTGCTGGGATTAAAGACATGTGCCACCACTGCCCGGGAGGATAATGTTTTGACTTGTAAGGTTTTATAGAAATAAAATTGACTAGAACCTGAGTACATGCTGGGTATGTAGTAGGTATTTAATGTCTGACTTTCATGCGGCATGGTATAATAATGTTTGGGGAGCAGTAGAAATACTGGCATTCAGTCATGACACTGGCTGATATGCCACTGGAGGCTGATGCTGGCACTTCTGAGACTCTGCTTGGTGCCAAGCATTGTCCTCAGCTTCAGCCATGAGCCAGTGAGTATAGCTTAGTTTTCCTGCTCTCAAGGAGCTATGGTCCCATTGTCTCCATGTTCAGCGAACACATAGACAGTTACTTTGCTCGATGCTTTAATGAGGTGAACGTAGGATGCTACAAGGACATTGAAGGGTTACTTACCTAGCTATGATAGATGAGGAATCATTTTCTAGAACAAAAATGAGAATATGACATTAGAGAGTGAGTCTAGAGTGGGTGCAAATCCAAAACATGGAGAAATTTGTCATTATTGAAAGGTATTCCAGTTATCTACCACAAAACTATCAGGGACACTGGAAAAGCACCCTTCTATCAGGTTAATGTTGGAATATTAAGGGCTTGACTTTAGGTTTGGCCTTATTAAAACCGTTTTCTAATGGGAATGACTCTAGTACACAAACAGTGCATTTTCTGTCAAGTTCTGTGTTTTGGCATCTTAGTGCATCCTATTGAGATACTGTATTAGATGTCTGGGGACCAGAGAGGGGAAAGGAAAGCGAGTTAGCTTCAGAAGGTGGAGGTGGCCGTTCATTCACTGGGCGGATAAATATTGCTTCCTGTTCCTCTGGCTCTTCATTCTTCACAGGTGAGAATCATCTAAATGTTCCATGCTCAGCACATGTTTTTACTTTGCTATAGTTTACTGCTGCCATATATATTCATATGTTAAAGAGTTAAGATATCTTTCCATTTTTAATACTGTTTCTCCATAAAATAACATGTTCAAAACCTTATAAAGACAGCTACTTTTGTGTAAACATGGATGAGGAAAGAGAAAGAATAAAGAACTTCTTAGCAAGGGAGGAACGTGGACCTAGGGAAAGGAAGAGGATGTTAAAAACAGGTGGTTGTTCTTGCTCCTCTCTTGCTTTGCTCTTGCTTTCCCTTCCCTTCCCCCCACTCTTCCCATTCCCTTCCCCCTCTCTCTCCACATGCTCATGGCAGGCCTCTACCCCCTCATCTCTCTCCCTCCTTCCCTCCATCCCTCCCCCCCTCTTCCTTTCTTTGCCTCTACTACTCTCTTGACTCCCATCCCCATGCCCTGAATAAACTCTATTCTATACTAAAACAAAACAAAAAACCCAGGTGGTTGTAATAAGATCCCAGGGGACATGGGAATGATGAATAAGCTGTGTTTAGGAGTACCCCAAAGCAAGCAAGAGCTGGGCCTGCTCTGGTGTCCTAGGTGACCTAGGGCTGTGCTTTGATCTCCTACACTCAACTCTGGCATCCATGTCACACCCACCAGTAGGAAATCATGTTTTCCCTAACCGTCCCTGGAGAAGGAGTAGTTGCTGTGGATATTTGGAAAGATTAAGAAACAATTGTTATGAGACTAAATTTCTTAAGATAAAGGAGGGGGGAATGAAATCAAGTGTGTAAATAAAAGAAAAATCTGGGAAAGATACTAAGGAAAGTCTGAAAAGAAGAAAGTGGAAGAGCAGCCATAGATGTGTTTACCGTCCTGATCAGTCTTTATATACGAGGACCAGCCACAGCCTTAGGAAAAATATGAGATTTATAGTGCTAGCCCACACACCTACCATGACATACTTGATTACTTGACGCTTTACAGCATGGTCAGGGAGGTGGTAGAAACACTGAACATGACGAACACTGGAGTGGCTGTGGACTGCCCTGACTGTGAGGATGAGCACGCAGACCTAACTGTGGTTGTAAATGTTGGCATTGTTGGACAGGCCCCAGCGTGTGTCTGAACCTAGACGTTATTATCAGTCTATTCTTTATTTCTGCAGGTTTTCTTTTTACCATTCATTCATATTCCATCTTGTTGCTTGTTCTCCCCAGTATGTGGCAGTGCTTCTGGAGTTCAGGAAGTACACTCTCCTTTCTGTACTCTTCCCTGGTCATCCCATGTACTACACTACAGCTTCAACGTTAGAGATCCAAGAGCTGCAAGTCCTCCTTATAACTTAGCTACACATATCTCCTTAGGTGTCCTGTTGCTGCCTCATAATTAATGTGTATATAATTGAATTCATTAGCCTTCCCTCAGACATCTGTTATCGACCATATGCCCAGGCTTGGCTAACTGACATTAATGAGCCTCCCATGCCAGCATCGTTGGTAGTTCTAGGAGTGTAAACAGAGTTTCAGCCAGAAGATGCCTCCTCACAATGTTGTTGGTTGGTTTGTTGTTTTTAAGATTTATTTTATTTTATGTGGATGAGTGTTTTGTCTGTAGGCATATACCCTACTTATGTGCCTGGTGCCTGCAGAGGCCAGAAGAGGGTGTCAGATCCCCTGACTTATAGATCTATAACTCCCCTGAGTTATAGATGGTTGTGAGCCACCAAATGGGTTTTTGGGAAGCGAACATGGTTCCTCTGCAAGAGTAACAAGTGTTCTGAACTGCTGAGCCAACTGAGCCAACTCTCTAGCCCCATAATGTTGTTTTTAGTAGAAAAAAAATGGAGCAAATCTAAGTTCTATACATAAATAATTTCATTAGTATGTGCTTCCTAGTTTTATGATCATTAAAACCAAGTGTACATTTGTCTGTATTTGTAGAACAGTGCATGTGCAGATACTTGATTAATTCTAGGTCATGGAGTTGTGGATGGTTTTATTTAATTCTCTTCATTTACCTGTATGTTCTAGAGTTATGCAGTAAGCATAAATAACTTTGGTAATTTCCATGTGCTGACAGACAACTTCTTTTTGCTGCTCCAGTTTTTGTTGTCCAAGGTCTTGCTCACCCAACTGTTGCTGTTTATTGTGTCTGGGTAGTTCTGTGATCACAGCTCTCCATTGCTCAGCTGCCAGGGCCATGTTTAAAATCTCGGCTGGTGTGGTTCTTTCTTTGCTTAACCTTTCTAGCTCAGTTGCCCTTATTCAGTCACCAGAGCCATCATGAGGGGACACGAATGCTTGCCCTTGCTATCAGACTTTCAGCTACCTGGACTTGAGCAAAGAATTCATACATTCCAATCTAAACAAATTGCTTTTTCTCTCCTATGGCACTTGAATTGGAGTTTTAACTCAAAGCTTTGCACGTGGCTGGCAAGCATGATAGAGTTGAGCTTCATCCCCTTGCCTTAGGTCAGTTTTTAACCACAGAGAGTTGGGCCAGATTTGGAGCGGGTGGAGGACAGTGAGCAGTGAAGGGAGAGGGACGAAGTTCTTGCCCTTGTATTCTGCCTCTACACTGCACTAGAACTGTGCCCTTACTGGGTGTTTATGGGGTGTGTGCTTGCTTGCTTGCTTTCTTATTCCTCTTCTATTCTGTGGACAACTTCTTGGTTTTCTCTAGAATTTAGTAGGAACAAATATCCAAATAATGAAACTCTATCCATTTTCATGTCAGTTCTTTTAACAGCAGATCTTGTGAAGAGTGTGTTTATTGAAGCATGTCATGCTAGTAGTTCCAGAATGTAATTATACTTGCAAATTTCTCATGCTTTCAGGGAGTTGTAGTGTATTCCAGATGGTCAAAACATGTAGTGTATTCCAGATAGCAAAACATAGATGTTTTGTACTGTCTTCTCATTTATGATTAAGAATTTGATGTTACTTACTACTTACATTACCTTTGTTGTTTTAGTGAACTTAAACCTGAGGAGAATTTAAACATGTGTTTTAAGCTCTTCTACAGTCTGTCAGTGTTTAACAAGAGTCTTTCATAATAAATTCCTCGCCCCTGTTCCTTGTTTAATTGTGTCAATTTAAGTACCATTCAAATAAGCCAATTGAATCCTAAGGAGCAGTCCTTTATGAATGGTGTCCTAAATCTATCCTTGCCAAATATTCATTTTAATGAGTGTCAGACTTAAAATTAGATGGTAAACCTTCTTGAAAAAAACTTACATGAAATTGAAAAAGAATGATTTTTCCAAACTGTTGCTTTTTTTGTTTTTTGTTTTTTTTTTTTTACCTTCTCCAAGTACTAATATGGCCTTAGATTCAAAATCAGTGAAAAGGGTGCTTTCAAATTTAACAGCAATAGTAGTGATGGCTTTTCCTTGATCATGCATACTGTGTTTATTACCCATCTGGTCTTCCAATGCTCTCATTTGAAAGTTAGCTTACCAAAGATCTAACTCTTGAGCTCAGAACAGAACAAACTTAATGAATTACAGAGGCCCAGATCCAGAACTCATGGCCTCCTAAACCATTATTTCCCTTTTTAGGGTTTTTATTTTTATTATTTTTAGTTGTGTATGTGTGAACATACACATGAGTGAAGATATTGGATACCCTAGAAGCTAGAGTTACAGGTGATTGTCAGCTACCTGGTGTGAGGTGCTGGGAACCCCACTTGAATCCTCTGAAAAAGTAGTACATGCTCTTAACTGTGAGCCGTCTCTCTAGGCCTTGCCTTCCCTAATACAGTGATTCAATAACCACTGTGTGCATGTGTGTGTGTGTATGTGTGCACGCGAGTGCCCACATGTATGAGTGCATAGCGTGTATGAGTGAATTTTATATAATTCAGTTTTAGCTTATACAGCAAATGTCTTGTTCAAGGTTCTAACAAGAAATGTATTGGGAAATATTAAAAACACAATGGAAAAATTTAGTTCTTGTTTTAATTGTGTGTTTTTCTTTTTTAAAGTTTTTAAACACTTGTTGTGATTTTATGTGTATGAATGTTTGTCTGAATTTATGTGCACCATGTGCATGTAGAAGCCAGAAGAGAGTGTTTGAATCCTTTTGACCTAAAACTATGGATAGCTTTGCGCCACCATGTGCGTGCTGAGATTTGAACATGAGTCCTCTGTAAAGGTGGCGACTGCTCTTAACTGCTAAGCCATCTCTCTGTCCCCTCTTTTGTATGTTTTAGAGAGTTCTGCTCATTTATTTGCCTTGCATATATAAAATTTTGAATTTATACAGAAGGTAAGCTGAGTGTCATTTTGAGTGAATTACTTATACTCAGATCCCACTGAAGGAAATACCTTTATACCTACAAGATAACATTTGGAGAAAAAAGAATGAGATTTGGTAATAAAAGTTGATATATATCTATGTATGACTTTTTTATAGTCTTTTTTCAGATTTATTTATTATTATACATAAGTACACTGTAGCAGACTTCAGATGCACCAGAAGAAGGTGTCAGATCTCATTACAGGTGGTTTGTAAGTCACCACGTGGTTGCTGGGATTTGCACTCAGGACCTTTGGAAGAGCAGTCAGTGCTCTTACCTGCTGAGTCATCTCACCAGTCCTATGTATGACTTTTTAAAGCCATTCTATTAAGATGCATCTGTAGATGATATAACTTAGAATAGAAATATAGCTCTGGTTTGTAGGAAGATATGGTCGCATGATACTTGAGAAGAAATGTTAGTTTTAACACACCATATTATCTGGTTAACTACAGTAGAATTTTTTTTCCTTCATAGAACTGCAGTTTCTACCTACTCAACCATAATAATGAATTGGAAAGAATCATTACCATGAGTTTAGGGGGAGTTTGCTTGTCTAGCTGGAATACTGCGTTTAAAAACCCAATGTTGAAACATTTAGAAAATTGTTTTTTACAGTAGAGGAGATAGTTTCCTTAGCTCTCATCCACTTACTTAACTGAACTCTCGTGGGTATCTTGTTAATGAATGATAGCTTCCTTTTTTAGGGAAGTTCCTGCTAAAGGAGTGGAAAACACATACATAGAAAATATTCAAAACCCTAAAGATCAGTACAGAAGATTTTATTCAAGATTTACTAGGAAGGAAAATGATACCTCTGAGGTTTTAAACAGACTTTTGGATTGGATACATGATTGAATAAAAGAGGAGTAAAAAGGGCTGAGAAGAGCAGGGGTCAGTGAGCTTTTCTGTAAATGACTAGATGGTAAAGATAGAGATACTGCTGACCGTGCAGCAGCTACTCAGCCCAGCTGGTGGAGGACAAAATTAGCCGGAGCCAGTACACATGAAAACGACTGTATTGAAGCACACTTGGCTTCTGGCATTAAAACTGAGCCTTGTGTGTGTGCGTGCGTGTGTGCGTGCGCGTGAGTGTGTGTGTGTTCCATGAAACACTGATCTTTATCTCTCTAGCCATTTACAAAAGTGTAAGAGGCATTGATGATTCCCTGCTCAGCCTAGGGACAATAGTCTGATTGTTTTTGACCCCGGTAGAGATTAGGACCCTGAAAATGGAGGATGGACAGTACTGGTGCTTACATGTGCCATGTTGATTTCAGACATGCCAAGGAAAAGTTGCTCAGCTAACTGCAGATTGTATGTCTTGGTAATCCTTTAACTGTTACTTTGTTATCGTCTCTATTGTTTGATTCTTTTGATTGATTACCAATTTTAATTGTTTTCTTCTTCAGTTCCTTTCATCTTTTTTGCTTTTGTTTTCAGATTTTTATGAGCAAAACTTAAAAACCTGATTTCACTTAAAATAAGAATGTAAGGCAATATCCTCTCCCTTTGTTAATTTTTAACATGTGTTATAATCTCTATTTTTGTTATCATTTTTCATTATCATTTTAATTTTTTCAAATTCTGTTTTTGTTTATTATTTAAAATGTGTTAATTTTAAACATTTGAAGCTTTGGATTTTTTCTAAATGTTACATTCTGCCTTTTAATTTATTTCAGTTATATTTACCATATTCCAATGACTTTAATTCTTTTAAATTTACTTTAACTTCTCAGTTTTTAGTCCTTACTGGTGAAATGTCTATATGTACCTGAAAGTAGTTGTCTGCAATTGTGAGTTAAAAAAAAAAAATGTCAGTCAGGTGTAAGGGGTGGATATCAACCAGACTGCCTAAGTTGTTCCTGGTTTTGTTCCTGAGGCTTCTGTCCTTCTGTTAGTTGCTGAGAGAAGGACTTGAAATCCTTCAATTACAGGCCAGCAGGTTGACTCAGCAGGCTGAGGTTTTTGTGTGCAAAGGCCTGCATACCTGAGTTCAGTCCCCTGTCTCATACAGGTGTGAGAGAGAACAGCTCCTGGAAGTTATTCTCTCATCTCCACATGTGGACTTTGGCAAGCAAGCACCTGCATTTACACACAGACAAACACAACTTGTGCACATGCGCGTGCGCGCGCGCACACACACACACATACACACACACACTGTGGGGGAGTGGCAGGGGCAGGACATTTTGAAAGAAAAAAAGAAAATATTCCGTTATCCTGGTATATTTCTTTTTCTTCATTTATTTAGTTTACTTTTGTTATGTTTTTAAGCTCTGCCATTACAGGTTATGTTGAAGGGAAGCCTTTGAGTGGTAGGTATGTGAATTCAGGATGTGAGTTCTTTGTAGAAAATTGCTAAGGTGTGATTGAGCGCTTATTAGGATTATGACATTGTGAGGCAGACTAAGCACATAGGTCAGAGCTGTGGTTGAAGTGCTTCCGAGTTATATTGCTAATAATATGGAATGCAGTGAACATGATGCTGGTCTGATATAACAGGAATAGTAGGAGATAGGTGTTCTGACGTCTGTGGTGGTTTGTATATGCTTGGCCCAGGGAGTGGCAAGTTTAGAAGGTGTGGCCTTGTTGGAGTAGGTGTGTCACTGTGGGTGTGGGCTTAAGACCTCACCCTAGCTGCCTGGAAGCCAGTCTTCTACTAGCAATCTTCAGATGAAAATGCAGAACTCTCAGTTCTGCCTGCACCAGGCCTTCCTGGATCCTTTCATATTCCTGCCTTGATGATACTGGACTGAACCTGTGAACCTGTAAGCAAGGCCCAGTTAATTGTTGTTTTTATAAGAGTTGCCTTGGTCATGTGTCTGTTCACGGCAGTAAAACCCTAAGACAACGTCTATCTGCCTATAACCCCAACGTTCAAGAGGGTGAGGCAGAAAACAGCTATAACTTCAACACCGAAGATACGTGGAGATGGTAAGCGTATAGTAGTGACTGAGTGATAGACATGAGAATTTTCTTTTTGGCTCATTAAACATTTATTTATTTATTCTAAATTTTTGAGACCAGGTCAGTTGTAGTCTAGGCTAGCCTTAGATTTGTCAGGTAACTGGGGCTGGCCTTGAACTTCTGAGGAGGCTACCTCTATCCTTCAAATGCTAGAATTACAAGTATGTGCCACCACACTCAGTTGTACTGAGCTGAGGATGAAACCTGGGGCTTCCTGCATGTTAGGCAGTCGATTGACTGAGCTGCATCCTTAGTCCCGGGTTATTGCCTGGATATCCATACGTAGGCATTATATAAGTAATAAGTTCACGATTGATGGAAGAGTATTAGAATTACTGAAATAATTTGGAGTTAGATTTTTTTTTATAGGATGAGTAAAACATTTGCCCATGTATGTGAAGACATGAGTCTGATACCCAAAATAAAAGAGTAAAACATAGCTTTTCTATGTGCCTTCAGCTGAGATGTCACTTTTACTTATAAACTTTGTTTAGTTACCCAATCTAAAGTTAAAGGACAGTAGAGGCTTTGCCTCTCTTGTTCATGGCTGCATTCCCAGCATTTGACACAGTGCCTACCACATACTGAGTTCTTAGATATCTGATAATTAAAATACTGTTACCAAAAGAAAGGCTGTATGCTTAGTAAATTAAATATTTGATTGTTTTAAAGCACCTAACTAATGGCAGCCATATGTTTTGTTAGAGCTGCAGGACAGGCCTCACTTTCTTCTTCTTTCCACCCCCAGCGGCTTTGCATGTTGCTGTGTAGAACAGACAGTTAAGTGCGACCATATGGTAACACACCTTGTTACATGACTGGAACTTTTCAGTCCATAAAGATGGAGTTAATTACTGAAGCCTCTAAGTATATACAGTGATCATACCTCCATGTCAAAAGGTAATTTGTAATTTTGAAATATGAAAAGTGAAATAGAAATACCTAGATAGAAATAATTTTATGCCTTAATGAGTATTTGCTACCTTTAGGTACAAAGAGGAGCTTTGTGTGTAAAACTGGCTTTGTCAATTAACAATATGATATAATAGATATAAACTGCTTTAAAAAATCAACACTATAAACACACATCTGATAAATATCTGCTAAATTTTAAATATCTGGTAAATTTAACTATTCGATAAGGTGATTTAATCTTGGTTTTGTTCTAGCATTTAATAAAATTGCTTCTAGCCTGTATTGAGGATTAAGATACCTGAACAATGTTTTGTTTTTATTTTTGTTTGAGATAGGGTCTCATTATGTAGCCTTGTGTAGCCTGGAACTTACTGTGTATTCCTAGATGGCCTCAAACTCGTAGAGATCCTCTTGCCTCTGCCTCCTGAGTGCTCAGATTAAAGTTGTACACCACAGGGCCTTCCCTGTGGCAGTGTCCTAGCCTGATGTGGGTGGGCCTTGCCAGCTGCTTTCTAACTTGGTAGAGCTAAATCCTTGCAGTTTAGGTGTTAGGGTTAGTTTTCAGTTATTTGAAGATGGACTCAACCCCTAGGTGTTTTCCTTATGGGAAAAGGAAAGGCGGGGATGGGTGAGAAGGGAGAGGACATAGGTTACATTGTACAGTGAAGCTCAAAGATGGGCTTTCTCTAGGTTGTAGAACTCACCTATCAGTTTTACTAACTTACTTGTTTTCCTTCCTCTCTGTGTTCTCAGATTTAAACTATCCACGTGGAAGCTTATGGTTTAGTGGTGGAAGATAGCAGTAAATACGGTTACCCAGCAAATATGTGTATTTAAGATGTGTCTAAGAAAAGAAAGTCTGAAGGAACATATTCCCAGCAGAGGATATATCAGGATGGAATGAGGGAGAAAGACTGGGGAGGGCAGGTGACTGAAAGCAGAGGATGCTCTGAGGAAGTGGACTGGGAGTGAGACTGGGACTTTATAGTGAGGGATGCTCTGAGAAAGTGGACTGGAGTGAGAAGAGACTGAGCAGCAATGGAGGATCAGAGTGCATGTGTGTGCACTTGACATTTCTTTTTTGACAAACTAAATGGTTTGTTTGAATGTTTGTGGTATGAGAGTGGAAGATGATTTCAGTGCAATACTGTGTACATGTTGCGTTGGAGCAATTACAGGGTATAATGATCCTTTTTGAGAAGGGAGCAAAGGAGAAAGTGCATGTGAAAGGAGAATGGAAGAATTTGATGAAAAGTTAGTTTTAAACCAAGGCTTAAAATTAATATTAATTTGTTTTTGTTTTTGTTTTTTTATTTGTTTGATTTTTGTTTTTTGTTTTTTCAAGACAGGGTTTCTCTTTGTAGCCCTGGCTGTCCTGGAACTTACTCTGTAGAACAGGTTGGCCTTCAACTCAGAAATCTGCCTGCCTCTGACTCCCAAATGCTGGGATTAAAGGTGTGCACCACCACCGCCCAGCTAGGAATAGTCTTTTAAGACTAATCTCTAGGCTGAATGTGCTTATGTTATATCTAGAATTAATAATGCTGGAATTTACTAGTCTGAAGCTTTCTATATTTTTCACATAAATGTTATAGTGGATGAAATACTCATTAATCTTTTAGCCTTAGTAGTTGATATGTAGACTACTAATGACACAATTTTGACTGTAAATTTATAATCTGTCTTTTTAAAGAGTAGATGAGAAATGGAATTCAAGATTTAAAAAAAAACTACTCTGGATTGATTCTTTGTATATATTTTAAAACCTAGAATATATGCATCAGTATCTTGTTCAAGCATAGTGAGAAGGGAAAACAAGATATGAAAGTATGTAAGTATGAAACAATATTATGGGCAATTAAACTGACAAGTCAGGGGAAAACTGTGGGAGGGAGTTGGGAAGATAGCGTAGTGGGTAAGAGCAGCATTGAGGATCTGAGTTTGAATTCCTAGCACTCATGTTGGGAAAAGAAAAGAAAGCCGGCCAGGCATGGTTGCCAGTATCTGAGATCCCTAGCATTTGGGGAGCAGAGATAGATTCATGCTAAGAACTCACTGACTAGACTAAGAAACATGGTGAGCATCTAGTTCAGGAAAAGATCTTTCTCAAGGCAATAAAGTAGAAAGCAGCTGAAGCAGCTGACATCCTCTCTGACCTTCCCTGTGTGCACACACCCCTCTGCTCATTCACACTCACTAGACACAGACAACATACAGCACGCACACATATACAGGTCTTTATGGAAAATATGATGATTAAATCGGTTATTGGAGGGTGGCTGCCAAGTAGAAGGGTTAAAACTTAGTTTGTCAAGGTCTACTTAATCATGTTTATTATGTGCCATTTCTGTTTTAAGTCATTTAAAAATATTAAATGTTTCTTCTAACACTTCTTGGCTAACTACAAGTATTTTATCCAAGATTAAAAGTACAAGGTCAAAAAGTAACACAGTATAGTTGGACTCTAGGACGGATACTTTCAATCCTTTTTCTATACTCTCTCAGTTGTAAGAAAGGAGTGTGGGTGCTCATAGGCAGATGTTAGGAGTTCAGATTCTGTTCATTTATGGCACTGTTGTGAGGTTGTATTGTAACACTATTCTAGAATTTACTAATCTGTTCTATTGTTGGAGGACATTTTTTGGGTGTTCCCATTTTTACCATTATAAAAACCAGGATGAACATTCTTCACTTTTCTTATTTCTCGTGTGCCAGACATTTATTGCTGGCTCACTCTAGGGTCATACCACTTACTGAGCATGCTTAGATCAAGTTTTTAGCAGGATTCCCTGTGGAACTTTTTTTTTGTACACAGACCAGCAGTTTGTATCAGTTCAAAATGCAATTGTATTTTTCTAAAAATTCTCTAGATTTACTCAAATATTTTTTTAAAAAAATGTGAACAGTTGTATGAATAAATAAGTTTTTGAAAGATTGCAAGATTTTCATAAATGAATTTTCTAATCATAAAATTAAATCAGTCTTTTAAAGAAACATGAAAAGGGAAACTAAAAAATATTGTTCTGTTGTAAAAATTAAAGAACTTTACTTTTAAAATCTTTGTTATTACAGAGGTACTAATAAGGCAAGTTACTACATACTATAACAAAATCAAGCTTTACTTAGTTCTGAATTATAAATTTTAATATTAACATAAATGGTTTTATTTCCATTTATTTATATCATTTTCAACTAAAGTTTAGGAATACAACACTTTTGTCATTATTAATAGAAAAAATAGTAGCATCAATTCTCATGAAGAATTTTAGTCTCTTCTAAGAAAAATCTGCCTTTACATTATTTTTCATATATCTTCTTTTCTAAAATGTATTTGGTTTAAAAAAGTTAATAAGAATAGTATGTAATCATAATTTCATGCTACTGAAAAATTACAATTTCCACAAAGTATTAATGATTTGTTTGTGACTGCTCACTGCTAAATGACAGCATAGTTCATCTAGGCTATTAGTTTGAACACACTGGGAGTTTGTACTTACTTTTTTCATTTCTACCCTGTGTTCACTTTCTGCTAATGTGATAAAATACTATAACAAATAAACAACTTTAGAAGAGAAAGGGTATTTTTAGCTTCTGGTCCAGAATGAGAGTACAGAGTCCATTATAACTGGAAAGGCATGATAGCCCGTAGAGAAAGTGTGCAGCAGAGCAGGAAGCTGGGTGACCATACTTGTATTCAACACATAAGAAGCAGAGAACTAGAATAGGAAGTAGGTGAGGCTATCTACCCTTAAAGCCCACCCCAGTGACATACTTCCTGTAGCAAGACCTCACCTGCCTGAGGTTCCATAACCTTTCCCAAACAGTGGGGACCAAGTGTGATCCACAAGCCTGTGGAGGACATCTCTTACTCAAACCAGCACCCACCCACATCCGAAAGGATCTCCTAAGGAAAGTAAAAAATGGCTTATAATGAAAATAACCTTGAATCTGTACTAATTTATTAGAATAATGTGAAGTGCTTATATTGTTTTATTAATAACAAATGACTTCTACAGTGCTTAACAGTTAATATGGATAAAAGAATAATCCTCTGTTCTTAGAGATAAGTTTCTTTTAATTCATTACTAAAGAGCACTGCAGCTTCTTTTGATAGCCATCTCATAAATCAGCTGTTGCTAATGGAAGGAAGCATTTTTGTTGCTTTCTCTAAAAGTTACAATTCATAGTGCTAGCTGTGTGTATACAGAGAGGCATTGCTTTCATCTGCGTCCCCTCCAGTCAAATTCTTGCATAGGGTTTACTGCATATCACAGCTGCTTAAATATTTCATTTACCCAATAATTTCACCTACTAGCTATTTTGCTTGTTTTTGTTTGCTCATTGCTTTTTTTTTTTTTTTTTCCCAGACAGGGTTTCTCTGTGTAGCCCTGGCTGTCCTGGAGCTCACTCTGGAGACCAGGCTGGTCTTGAACTCAAGAGATCCGAATGCCTCTGCCTCCCAAGTGCTGGTTTAAAGGTGTACACCACAACTGCCCAGCCTACTGGTTGTTTTTTTAATGAAGGTCAGAATGGTTGGTTTTAAAATTATCAAAGCTAAGATGTTTAAGGACACACAAAACAAGATTTTAAATGTTCTAAAATAAAATAGCAGTAATACTTAAAGTTAGAAGTAGCATTCAGTACTTAATCCAGGTAAACATGGTAGTTTGAGCAGGTATTGAGCATTGGTCCCTTTCTAAGTCACAGTTAAGATAACATCAGCAAAAATAAAATCAATGAGGAGTTTTTAAAGTCAAAATTAGAGAAAGGAAAATGTGAGCAACCATCACAAAGTTTTTAAGATAGGAAACAGCCTGAATACTAATAACAATCATATGAAACCTAAGAAAGGTTTTAAGAGGAAGAAGAGAAGAACTAGTTAAGTCTGTACTGGTTATTCTTCAGAGGGCTCAGGATAGGAACTTTGTTATTCTGGGGGCTGAAGAGATAGCTAAGTCGTTAGGAGGATTGGCTAATCTTCCAGAGGACCCAAGTTCAAATCCCAGCATCCACATGGCAGCAACAACCATCTGTAGAGTCAGCCCATAGGGATCTGATGCTCTCTTGTAGCCTCTGTGGACACTGCATGCAAGTGATGCACATAAATGCAGGCAAAATATATGTGCACATAAATATAAATGAATGAACACAAAATATGAAGGAATGGATGAAATCTAAAGAATTGTGTTACTCTGAGAGAGAAAGCAAAAGGAAAGAGAAGGGTGGCCAAAGCTACTTAAAGGTAGCAGTTGATGGCCAGGACGCCTTCACTCTTTGCCATTGTGCTAATAACCTTCTCTCTTCTAGGGAATGCATTCTCTAGTCCTGATTTCCTATTCTGTTTCTGTAAGTGTTACAGCTCTGAGGGGAAAGGTATCCTGGCATTTGGGTGGAGTTCAGGCTCTGCCTCAGGCAGCGGTGAGGATGACCAGAATAGACTCTCAGCTCAGGAAACAGCTTCAGTGAGACAGCTTCTTTAGGAGAGGAACAAAGGCTACTTAAACCTTTGAGGGTGGGCAGGGGCTTTCAGGGTGAAAGTGCATCATTGGCTGGGGTCCAGGCACTAAAGATGCCTCATTTGCATAAGAAGGGATTCCAGGTAGGACCAGACATGACCTTATAAGGGAAGTGGAAATTTAACCTGGCTACAGGGCTGTGGGACCTCCTGGCAGGGAAGGTGGGGACACAGAACTATGTGCCTCAGGAGATGCAGACCCAGGGCAGGGGAGGGGATGGGGAGTGATCCTACTGCCAATTTCAGGAGGAGATTTCTGGGATTTGGACATACCTCAACACCCACTATTGCTCCAGGCTGGCTCCTCCTGGTCCCACAACTCCCTGACCCCACAGTTGGGAGTCAAGGAATACCAAAAAGTCATACTGCATAGCAAACCTCATACAAGAGATTTACCGGGAGGGAAAAAACCAGGAGAGTGGCTGCTTCTGCTCAGGCAAGAAGCACCAGAGAACTGAAGAGAAGACAGTTTATATGACATTTCTTAGGGGTAGGGCTTTCCAGGGTGAGGACTGATGGGGTTTCAAGTCCTGAGGGTAGGGCTGGGCTAGCTGTTAGGGCAGAGTGTTCTGTGGGTATAACTTGGTGTTTGTAGGTCCTCAGGGGTCAGGGGCAGGACCTGGCCACTAACATGTCTCAAAGGGCTTATATTCTCCCGCTCACCCCTGTGCCTTCACTTATTATTGATAAATAATCAAGGGCCAGGAAAGGGGGGTGATGTTATCATTAGACTGCTTCCTGCTGAATGGGGGTGTTGAAGTCCTTTAAGTGAACTTGACCGCCACTATCAGCGCATAATCAGGAGTCCTAGGCCTCTGGCTCAGTATCTAGGGGCTGGTAATCCTGTAATAGCAACTGATTAAAAGTCTGATTTAAAAAAAGTCTTTGGATCTGTTGTTGAAGAAATCTAGGCAAGAGGTTTATGAGGCAGTCTGTGACTAGTAGGATTAAGAAAAGGAGGAGAAAGGGGGTTTAAGAAGGAAAATATCCAATTTCGTATTAGACAGTTGATGAGTCACTGGCCAGAGACACGGAGCTGTTTTGTACATTTTTAGAGATCCATCTGGAACTGTTGGATCTTTTCTTTCACTGTACCTGACTGGTTAACATAGAAGGAACACTCCTCCCTAACGAGGAAACAGAGACCACTTCTCTCCACTCTCAGTAAATCTAATCTTTGCTGATTTTATAGCACTACAGTGGACGATAAGAATGTTCTGAACTACCTGTTGGGGATCCTGGGTGAACTTGGGTGAAGACTGGTGGTAAATACTCAGGAAGTAGTCAGCCCTGCTGCCCCGGTGGTGACACCAGCAATTGTTATACCTACGACTACAAGAAAGGGTAGGACCCGAACCATTCATTTGTCATGCCATGCCACTATAAACTCCGTGATGGGAATCAGCAAGTATTCTTTCCTAGGTAACACTCCTAATTTTGGAAAAAGGAACAGCAGTGCACAAGTCTTAGACCACCCATCAGGTAGGCAGTGGTAAACTTGAGTGCCACCAATAATCAAAGCATGTGACTGTTCAGACAGAAAGGCTTGATGGCAGTGCTCAGAACCAAAGTACTGTTATAGTCTGAGGGATCCAGTGTGCCTGTAAAGTATGTCCCTAAGGAGTTAAGACAGTCTGAGATACTGAAGAGAGATGAGAGAGATAAGGGTGGCTCAGGACAGTTAGAGGCCAGATGAGAGAATCTAGTAGTCCAATGGGTAAGGCCACAGCTGGTGGTCCTGAGTTTGACCTGGGAGAAACTTACAGCCAGCACTCTCCAAAGCTGCCAGGCAGAGTATTATTCAGTAGCTGATATAAAATTAGGATCACCTAAATTTGTCTCATGTTTTTTGCAGGACCAGTATTAGCAACCTCTTTACATTTCTGGCTACTTTCTACAGTAATCTTCCTTCTGGTCATGGAGAAAACAGGCATAGGGGAACCCTCAGAGATGGAGAGATGGAGAGATGGATAAGGGAGCTGTAGGAGACTGGATCCGCCTTTGGCAGCCTGATAATAGAGCAGTTCCCTGGCTCTGTTAGGATGGGCTGTGGTTAGAGGTAGAGATGTCTCTTGAATGTTAAATATCCTTCTAAATGCTACCCTGGACAGGAGTAGATAGGAAGAAATAAAAGAGGTGAGTGCAAGTTTAGATGTAAATGATTTTCACATCACTTGATTGTGCAGTGGCAGAAGCTGTCACCACTGAAAATCGAGCATGTCAGTTTTGGCCTTTGAAATATACTGAGGTCAGGCTGTTTGTAGTAACAAAGAGAGGCTTTAATAAAATCTGAGTTCATGAACGGAGAGAGGAAGGTTACACTCCACTGGATGGGTAAGCTCCAAGGGGAGCTGAGAGGCCCAGGAGGGCACAGAATAGCTCTGAACCTTCTAGGACAGAGCTAAAAGGTAGGAGGGACAAGGTTGCAGAGGCAGGGAAGCTTTAATGCTTAGCAGGCAGCTCCTATGGGGAGGAGGCAAGGAAGCAGGGAGTATGGTTCCAATAGAAAGGGTCTTAAGAACCAGAGACTGGCCTACGTGTGGGGTCTAGAGTGTATAGCAGGCTCCGGGACCTGAATGGAGACATTTATAGAGTAGACTAGGAGAGACAGATGGTTGGAGCAGGAGGAGGGAAGGGGAAACTGAAGAGATGGAATATGGAACCAAATATGATGGGTGGCAAAAGTCAGCAGAAACAATTTATCTGAGCACACCTTAAGAGAGTCAAATAAACAACTTGAGTCAGTTTGAAATGTTGAGATGTGGGCATGGCTGAAAGGTAAGCATGCTTATCTGAGGTAATGCTGCCTAAAGAGAGAGACCTCAGAAAGGGACTGGTGCTTGGAGACCCTGCTGTGTTAGAAGGCAGGACAGGTGGTGAGAAGAGAGGCAGTGAGATGCAACTTGAAGGCTAACCTCTCTGCTTCACATGTAAGGATTTGAGCTATGACCACAGATACAGGAATGCATGGAGGTGTTGCTTTAATACCTTATTAAACTGGCATTGTTTTTAAATTCTTTTATAAACTGAATCCAATGACTAGAAATCCTAGAGATAAATTCTGAGCCCTAGCTGTCAAGGCAGCCATAGAAATCAGTGATAGCAATGGCTTGTGACTGGCAGTGGCAGAGAAAGCAAAATCAAAACCACAGAACACAGAAAAACATTCAAAGATGACCAGTCAGAAACAAAACATGTGATAGCCACTATCTTTCATACATTCATCTGATTCTGACCATTTCCAACTCCTTTACAACAAAACAGATACACCAGACAAGAGACTGATCTGCACACAGAAAACAGTTTTCTGTCTAGATAAAACTTTCCAAATAACCAGAACCAGGTGGGTGGTGTGCTTCTCATCTTTTGCCCTCAATGGGAGGGAAAGGTTTTTGTAATTGAATGAGAGGGGAGTGATGTTTGACTATCAAGGGTTTGGGGTGCCCTATACCTGACAACAGAGGAACAAGGAGAGGACCAAAAAGATGGCCCCAGTTTCCAGAAGGCAGGTGATGAAGGGCCCTGATTCTGTGATGACCACCCAAAGATGTTGGAAATTAGGTTGGTTAGGCCAGGGGAGTCCAGACCTACCTCAGTCATTCATGGCCAGACCTAGGAGGTCAACTATAGGGTTAATTTGGGCTTGATATCCTCATGCCAAAAAGGACACAAGGACAGTTAATGGCCCAATATCCCTGTTAATGGTACCATGGCATGGTCAGAATGGTTTGAAAGGATTTGGGCAGACTGGGGCCCAGTGACCTTCCTGGCCACATTTTAAACAGGGAACCAGAGGCTTTTGAGCTTTGGGAATCTAGGCAGCTGCTGAGACCAACTAAGAGGACTTCACCAGAATCAAATATGTTTGGTTTTGGACTTTTTCACCTCTCCTTTGATATATCTTAAAGGCCACAGCTAAGGCTTCTACCTATGGGTCAGTGGCATTTTCTCTAGATGTTTAGATTTGGCCTAAATATCAGGGAAATTCTGGGAAAAAATGGAGGTCATAAGGAGTTGTTTTCCATCTGGGGTCTCAGGATCCAGAATGCAAGGGGGCCATTATAAGGCGGTCTGGGAATTGAGATGGGTTTTCATGTATGTCCTGAATGACATACATGATTTAGATTTTATTATAATTTACTGCTTTAAGGGCAACCTTGCAGAGACTGGCCAGGGGGCAAGTTATAAATTTATCCCTATTGTAATTCCATTCAGGATCCTGGTAAGAGACTGACCTGGCCCTTGCTGGGTGGGTGGCATTAGTTTGATGGGTTTTGTCTGTGCATGCCCTAGCCTGGTCCCAGACTCACCTGCATTCCTTGGGGAGAAGGTCGTTGGTGAGAATCACAGAAACATTATGAAAGGTGAGGTTGTAAGATTGGGTAACATACTGGAATTCTTTAATGAAGGTGGAAGAATTAAGAGTATAAGACTCCAATCTCTTCTATTTGTGAGAATTCACTTAGTGAGAAGGGGATACATACACTAACCAAGCATCCACACCACCTCCCACAAAGGGAAAACTGTGGCCAGTTTAGACCAGGTAAGAGGAGGTAAAGGGATTCAGCCATTGGCAGAAGGAGGGAACTAAAGACTTCCAGTGGGCTGAAAATGGGTCTGTGAGAGGGTTGATTTGTGTGGCCTATCACTAAGAAGGGACAAAAGGAGACTAAAGAAGCCATAGGTGGAGAGAAGGGACTGTAGGTTTAGGTCAATAAGGGGAGGCTGTGAGGGGTGGGGTCATTACCATGGTAATAAATTAGTGAAGAAATCATCTGGTCTGGGCCTCATAGCTAGGAGGAGTTGGTTTCCTTGCTTGGCTTATGCCATGTGGTCACTTTTAATCAAGATGAGAATAAAGTCACATGGCACAATCTATCCTTTCCAACTCTGACCAAGATGGCTCTCAGCCACGCAGCTGCATCCGTCCCAAGGAGGGACAGCAGGGAAGTGGCAGCAAGCCACATGTTTCCTTTAAAATTACCTATGTGTACATTTTTAACCATCAATCTCAGTGTTATATATTTTAACTTTTTTTGTTACAGAATTTACAGAGCTTTAATCATACCCAATATGCTTACAAAGATTTATCCCTTAGCAAAAGTTTTAGAGAGTTAAAGCAGAACCAAGAGAATATGAGATGAGTAGCAGTCGTCCATGTTAGGACTAGTTTGTCCCTTTGTTTTGTTTTGCTCTTCTTTCTGTATCATACAGTCAAGTGGCTTGACTGATGTGGGACAGAGATTTTGGAGGAAACCATTAAATGAGCATATTTGGGTCTAGAGGAGTGGAACTCCAGAACAGCTTTTAATTGAAGTGGGATAGCATAAACAACAGTCTACTGCTACTCAGACCTAAAAGACACCTGAATCCAGAAAGCTGAAAACAAAGAAGGCTCGGAGATAGGAAACCTTCGAGCTCTGGATCTAGACAGAGGGCACTGAAGCAGGGAGCTAAGCGGTTCATGAACCAGAGAAGAGTGTGTGCAGTGCGGCTGGACTCGTCCTTCCCTTCCCTCTACCCCCAGTAAGTCTGACTCCTGGCTCCCACTTTACAACAAACTTATAGACCCAGCAACAGTAACTTAAAAGATAGGATATTTACACCTTGTCATTGTTAGGGAGAGACTAGACAAAAGCAAACAGTCTTGAAGGAGAAAAAAGAGAAATGGGGAATAGGGAATAAATTTGGGGCCCTTCAGGTTGGGTGTCAGATATAGAAGCTGGAGACTTTCTAAAGGCATCCCAAGGGGGAATGATCTGGTATGGGAGACACTGCTTCCATGGATGGAGAGAGGGGAAGCAAAAATGTCACTTCAACCTGTAGTTGTGGGTGTTCCAGGGCTCAGGGAGGACCAGAGGAAGATACAAGTCATTCAGTGGGTCATCACCTCACTCAATAGCGGTCGGGCTTAGCCTGGCTAAGCTTAAGAGAGACTTCTAGCCTGTTAGCAGGGCTTGAGAAGTTGAGAAGGAAACTGAGGCCTAGGGCAGGGTGGGAGGTGTGGAGAAGGTTGAAGAACAGAGTCACAAAAGCCAGGAAGGCCCAGAGGAGCTGTGGGATTTACAGGCAGCTCCAAAGTAAAGGTTGAAGAAGTGGGCAAGAAAGGACATGATAGCCAGGCTGGGCCTGAGGCAACCGCAGGATTTCAGCTCCAGGGGTAGGGGCATGGGTCAGGAGATGAAGGCCACTGTAGCCTTAAAGATTGGATTGGGACACCAGAGGGTGCCAGATACTCAGTGGTCACTTCCTTGCATCTGGGAAGCATTTTCACTGACTAAAGGGGAAGCTTACCTAGTTACAGCCGGTGGATGGGTCCTGAGCTGGGCCAGCGGGAAGGTGAATGTGGTATGGGTTGACCAGAGATGAGGGACAGGGTACCAAGGTAGCTTAGACCCAGAGGGGGAACACAGACACCAGGAGGGCATATCCGAGTCTGAGCATCAAGGGTTACAGCTCTGAGGGAGCCAAGGAAGACCACAAAGACACACCAGAGAGCAAATCTCACAGAGATTTTTTGGGAGGGAAAACCCAGGTCTGTTCAGGTGAGAAGAAGCAGAGAGCTGAGCAGAAGGTACGGTTTATATGGGATTTCTTGGGGGGCACATATTTCTAGGGTAGCCTGAAATCTGTGGTGTGATCTTGAAGCTGAGGGACTAGTAGAATTTTGTGCTCAAGGAATGGTGGGATTCTATGGCAAGCTCAGGGGTTGGTGGGATTCTCTTTTTTAGCCTTGGTCTTGGTCTTGGGGTAAAGTCAGGGTGTTCTTTCCTTGACCCTGGTCTTGGGGTAGGTCAGGCTCAGGGTGTTTTTCCTTTGTCCTTTCATCCTACACCAGGAGATCCAACACCGTCTTCTAACCTTCATAGGCACAAGGCAACATGTGTTGCAGATAATGCACATACAGGCAAAACATTCACATATATAAAAGAAAATAAATATTTTTTAAGAAGGTTAAATAAAGAATGAAATCCTTGTTGAATGTTTGATAGTACAGGATGCAAAGTATCTTTGCATTTTTCAGAATTGATCAATATTTTGATATTTTTTAGTTGTCAGTGCTGAGAAAGCTGCTTCCCATAAATATGCAGTACAAAATGGCAAAAGAATATTTAGGACCATTTCAGAAATTACTGGAAATTCTAACCCAATCCCAAGCCAAAATTCATTTAATTATCTTTTAAAAAAAATTAAGTTGAAGGAGCTGGAAAGAGGAGTCAATAGTCAAGAGCATTTGCTGCTCTTCCAGAAGCCACAAATTTGGTTCCTAATACCCATAGCAAGTGGCTCACAGACACCTATAACTCCAGCTCCTGAGGATCTGACACTATCTTCTGGGCTCAGTGCAAGTGCGCGTGTGTGCGCGCGCGTGCACACACACACACACACACACAGAGAGAGAGAGAGAGAGAGAGAGAGAGAGAGAGAGAGAGAGAGAG